>CAOLHI010004995.1:0-89717 GCA_948474755.1 Ctenosaura bakeri | reverse complement strand
ATTTTAAGATGAGTTTCAAAGCTCAGATGATGACTATTTAAAAAGTATTGATATAGTTTGATGGAATATGAATATGGAGAAAGCTCAGGGAACGTGTTGTTTCCTAGTTATTTGGCTTCCGATCAACATATAGTGGAAATCTTTCAAACGAAGGTCTTGTGAGTGGGACCAGCTGACACAGTTGCCAAATAATGGGACAAAGAAATAAAAATGTAATTATTGTTGGAAAACACTGTTGTATACTTAACAGCACTGTGATGCTACTCTGACCTTTCTTAGCATCTGAATTAATCATAATTACTTTCTGAAGAAACCCAATATGAATAAAAAATCTGAAGGATTTAAAGGATAAACTTGGCTGATATACTGAAAAGGCCATCCTTTGGTCATTCATGAGGTCTACCAAAAGACTGCTTGATAAGAAAACATGAGTATGATACTATTTTAAATACTATCATTAAAAATAGGAAGAAAAAGAAATGCTTACTATTCTAAATGTGTGATTTAAAAGACAAGCCAGGACCAGATGAACTTGTGTTGTAAACACTACACCATGTGAGACTAGATGGCTGGTTTTTCATATTTGGGTTCAGCAAGGATGGCATTACAGGTGGATAGACTAAATCAAGGAAGCCATGGCCTTATGTATGGAGGAACTGGAGATGATTGTTAATGGAGGGGTAACTTGGAGATCTCCAGTCGTGGAGTCAGCTTATTGAAGTTGACTTAATGGCAATTAAAAACAGAAACAAAGTTATATATGACTTTATAGGTATAAATGAGACTTGGTGGGATGACTTCCATGATTGGAATATAACAACTGAAGGATATAATCTGTTCAAAAAGAATAGATGGAGATAAAAAGAAAGGAGAGTAGCATTATGTATCAACAACAAATTCACTTGTACAGAAATTCACATCAAAGTTCAAACTGCACCAGTGCAGAGAATTTGGGTAAAATTAAATGGAGAAACAAATGAAAACAATACTGTGGAAGGATGTCACTACAGACTACAAACAAGATGAGACGGCAGATGATTCTTTTCTGAAATAAATTTCTGAAATCTATAAGAAGGAGGATTTGATAGTTATTCAGCACTTCAATTATCTTGATGTCTCTGGGAGAGAATCTCTGTTAAGGACAGACTCTCCAACAAGTTACTGATGTGTCATCAAAAGATAGAGAAACAAACAAGAGGATCAGTAATCCTGGACTTGATCCTAATCAACAGGGAGGAATTGATCCCTAGAAGCAAAGCCATTGGTGCTTTGGTGGGTGGGGAGAGTGATCAAGTAAAGCTAGAATTCATGATTGTAGTATAGGCCAAAAAAGAATATAGTCAAATATGAACCCTGAATTTCAGGAAAATTGATTTTATCAAACTTGGGAATACTGGGCAGAATCCCATGACTGTAGATGCTAAAGGAAAAAGACACCCAGCATGGGTGGGATTTCATTAAGAATGTAATGCTGAAAGTCACAAATGATTCTGTGAAAAAAGAAAAATGGGAATCATCTGAAAAAGCCAATGTGGCTAAATAGTAAACTTGAAAAAGAATTGAAAGGAAAAAAAAAAGCATGTATAAAGAGTGGAAGGAAGGATGAATCATCAAGGAGGAATATATAACTGTAGCCCAAACCTGCAAGAATAGTATATTAGTGTAGTGAATAATGAGCTGGGACTGGCTAGAGTTTTACAAATATGTTAGAAGCAAGAGAATGACAAAGGAGATGGTGGGACCACTGCTCATCAGTTCTGGTGAAATGATAACAGATTACAATGAAAAGGCAGAACTGCTCAATAACTTATTTTGCTTTAGTCTCCCCCACTCAAAAAAAGAGGACTGTGCTTCCATGCTTCAGTAGACACCTTGGTAAAGAATTCACATTGCAAATCAAGATTGATAAGGAGTTAGTGAGGAATCACCTAGTTAACTTAAATGAGTTCAGATCTGCATGGCAAGATGGATTGCATCTCAGCATATTGAAGGAACTTGCTGAGGTACTCTCTGAACCATTTGCCATCATTCCTGAAAAATCTTGGAGAACAGGTGAGGTTCCAAAGGACTGGATACGAACAAATATTGTCCCCCCGCTTCAAAAAAAAGGCATAAAGGATATCCATCAATCTACAGACCAGTCAGCCTGACCTCAATACAAGGAAAAATATTAGAACAGATTTTACAGGAGTCTGTTTGCAAGTATCTTGATGACAACGCAGTGATTAGTAGAAGCCACAGTGGGTTTGTCAAGCAAAAAATCCTGCCAAACTGACCTTCTATCTTTTTGGTCAGATTACTAGTTTAGTAGATAATGGGAATGCTGTGAATATCATTTATCTGGATTTCAGCAAAGCATTTGATAACCCACCCCATAATATTTTAATTAGAAAGCTGACTAAATATTGAACAGATAGAAATGGCATCAGATTGATCCTAATTGATTGGAAAACTATTCGAAGAGTTGTCACCAGCAGCTGTGCTTCAAACTAGAAGGAGATCTCAAGTGGAGTGTCATAGATTCTGTCTGACACTTTTCAATATTTTTGTCAATTATTTAGATGATGGTGGAAAGAGTATCCTTAAATGATTTGCAGATGATGCAAAATTGGAAGGGGCAGCTAACACATTGGAAGATAGAACTCCAAAAGGACCTTGATAAACTATAAAACTGGGCAGAAATTAATAAAATGAAATTCAACAGAGACATGCAAAATTCTACATTTAGGCCACAAAAACTAAAAGCACAGTTATAAGATGGGGGATACATGGCTCAACAGTAGTGTATATGGGGGGGGGGAAACAACTTGCTGATCATAAGCTGAACACGAGCCAGCAGTGTGATGCTGCTGCAAAGAAGGCAAATGCTATCTTAGGCTGCATTAATATAAGCATAGTTTCTAAACTGAAGGAAGTAACAATCCCACTTTATACTGGTCAGATTTTCAACTGCAGTATTGTGTTCCGTTCTGGACACCTCATTTTAAGAAAGCTATAGACAAGTTGGAGTGAGTTGAGAAAAGTTCAGGGAAGATGGTAAAAGGTACAGAGAACAAAACAGAAGATCAGAGGTTGAGGGAGCTGGACAGACAGTATTCGGTTTGGCAAAGAGAAGACTGAGGGTTAACATGATCACTCTCTTTAAATACCTCAAGTGCTGCTACAAAAAGGGAGGTGCAGGCTTGTTCTCTACTGCCCTGCAGGGTAGAACTTGGTCTAATTTACAGGAGAGTATATTTTGACTGAACATCAGAAGGAACTTCTTGACAGTGAGAGTGGTTTGGCAATGGAACCAATTTTCTAGAGAGGTGATGAGGTTTCTTTTTCTAAAGATCTGCAAAAAGAATCTGGACAGCAACTTGCTGGGGATAATCTAGATGGAGATTCTGCATGGAGCAGGTGGTTGGAGCCCTGTAGCCCATAGGGCCTCTTCCAAATCTATGATTCTATGTGAATGTTGGGGCTGGTGAGCTGGTAAAACAAGGACTTAGTATTCTAGACCAGATCCTTTCTTCTTAATGTCTAGTTTTCTGCACACACAAAAATGGATATGTGATAAAGCTAAACAGTTCTGGATAAAGATTCAAACTATGGTGCAAAAGATTTTGAAGTCTCAAATATATAGAAGACCTGGATTATATTTATTAGGAATTTGGGAAGACTCAATTGTGGACAAGAAACAATATAAATTGGTCCAACATATGCTATTAGCAGCCAGATTAGTATATGCAAATTATTGGGGGGAAAATGGACTTACCAAAAGTGGACGTGTGGTTAAGTAGATTACTGAGAATTGTTTGAAATTGACAATTTGACAATTTAACAATTTAACAATTAACAGGCAGAGCACAAAATGACTGTATGTCTGAATGGAAATAGTTGATTGACTTTTTAAAGAAGGATGAAAGTTGTCTTGGGACAATAGGTTTTTAATTTAAATTAATAATAAAATTAATTTAAATTAATGAGAGAATAAAATTTGATTAATAATTAATAAAGTTTAATAATTAATAATTAATCATTTAATTAAGTTTAAAATTTATATTACTACATGAGAAGTATGAAACTAGAGTTTAAAGATCTATTTTGATTGTTGCTTTAAAAGGCTATCTTTTTTAGCGATGGGATGAATCCAGAATTTTCCAAATCTGAATCAGGATCTGAATCCTTGAAAGGTTCTGGGAATCCACAAATCTCACAAATCTCAAATCTTTTGAATACTTTATTTTAAAAAGGGTTTAAAAAGCAAGAGAAAGAAGGATAATCTTGGGCAAGACACACTCTCTCAGCTTTAGCAAAAGCCTGGGCAAAGGCAAACCTCCCTCTGAAGAAATCTGGCCAGGACAATTGTCATAGTTTTGCCTCAAGATCTCCCCAGATTGAAAATGGCCCTTTGTACACAGGCAGGAAAATGTGGATTAATCCACATGCTACAGTGCAGAGATCATCCAGGTCAAAACTGGATTTTCTTTGCATAGCTCCTTCTGGCATCTTTCTGGCATCGTGGGGTTTGTAGTTTGATGATGCACCAGTACACTTTGGCAGAGAAGGCTGTGACTCCTTGTAAAACCACAAACTCCAGAATTGTGTCTGAAAGAGCTTTGCAAGGGAGCTACGCAAAGGAATCTTTCAGCTGTCCTTCAAATCTCAAGCCTGTACCTTCAAGTCAAGTGCTGAACTTAATTCTTAAATGTTCAATTTAAATATCTTAGAATACAACCCCAGATGTAATTTCTGAAATTGTTAGCAAAGGCCATTATTACTCCAAGGGAAAAACTCACCTACTCGTCATTTCCCTTTGTGTGTCTGGTCACCCAAGTTTTCAGGTGTCCCGGTTGCCCAGGTTTCCAGGCGTCCCAGTCTTCAACAAACTATTTCATTGGTGGATTTGAAAGATTTGGTTTGCCTATCTTGGCGCAGGGATTCGGATTCCTTGTTGAGGATTCGAGGATCTGGTTGGCCCATCCCTAGTTTTATTCTTTGGCTATTTCCGTCCTACACTGTTACCCAGAGTGTTATTATTTGACATACAACATCTTGTGGAATTCTGGAGTTTGTAGTTTACTGAGGCCAAAGAGCTCTCTGGTCGAGAATTCTAAACGTCCCTCCCTAAACTGCAGACCTCAGGATTCATAAGATGTTGAAAGTGGAATAATAGCACTATAACAGTGTAGTGCAGAAGTGGACTCTATTTGGATAGTTACTATTAATTCTAGATATTTATTAGTATTTTTCTCTATAATTGATTATTTGTACTACTATTTTATGGAATGATTTTTGTGGAATGCTTTTTATGCCATGATGGCATATAAAATACAGAATAGGTTAATAGTGATTCCATTTCAAAAATTAACTAACTAGATAATAAGTAAGTGGTTAAATAAGTAATTAAGATAAGTAAGCAAATATTACAACGATAATGATAAATGATTAGTAGCAACTAGTAGTTATGATATAAAAGGATCATTTTCATACTTAGGCATAACTCTTTAAATAATATGGTTTGTTGGAACCAATTTTTAGTTACTTGTACTTAGGTTAGGGTATGTTCTGTTACGTTTTGGTGAATTATGTATTGTTAGTCTTTTAGTCTTTAATCTATTAGTCTTATTAGCATTATTAGTTTTTATATTAGTTATCATATATATTATTTTGGGTTTTTTTGTTTTTTTGTTTTTTGCTTTTTTTGGTTTTTTGGTTTGTTTTGTTGGTTTTAGAGAAAATAAAAATGTTATTATTAAAAAAATGGATTTAAAGGGAGTTATTTAAACGTGCACATTCGCAGTGTTGCAGTTTAGGGTTCTGCTTCTTGGCATAAAAAACACCACACCTACAATGAGATGGCTGCATCAACGATACTATCAAGAAATCTGCACAACAGTTACTATGAACTGCTCTCCATTTATGAGAAGCTTGGCTCTTTAGAGCTGGCTTATCTCTGAATTGCTTTCACAATGCCAAGATAATATTCTATAAACATTTAATAAGACATAATGAGCAACTGAAATTTATGAAGCATGCCTACAAAGTCATCTCCCTCACTAACACCTCAGCTAACATTAGGATTTTTTTAAAAAAATTCCTACCGGCTTAGAACATAACTAAATGGTGATTCATTTTACAACGTCAGAGGTATCTAACCAAGTGTCATTTATTTAAATCTTTCTACTCCTGGGGTGCATATACATGCAAAACAATGCTTTCTGGTATTTAGTATTTATGAACCTTTGAGAACCATAGCAGCACTAATTTGGCACATCACTTTCTTGTAGTTATTCTTAGAAGACAAGTTGGCCTTGCCTAGGTTGGTGAAAAAAATAGCATCTGGAGACCACACTCAGCTTTCTGAAATATAGCATGAGCACCTGGGACTGTGTATGTGCATGTGAAAACCTCCAAGCCACTACATTTAACATGTTTGAAATATAAGAAAGCTAAAGGAACAGAGAGAGTAGAAAGGGAAAGGTCAGGAAGTGCACATTTATTTTTTTGATTCTTTCTAATATCTGCATGTTCTTTTTCAGGGCAAAGTTCTCCCAAAGTGGCTCACATGAAGAATTAAAACTTTAATTATATACAGAACATTCCAACTACAACTAAAACAATTTCATGCCTAAAGCAACAGCAGTTTAGAACAGGGGTGGGGATCATGAAGTGCTTCAGATGTTGTAAGAGTGCAATTCTTCATTGTTGGTTATACTTTCCAGGGCTGATGGGAGCTGCAGTTTTTCGGCATCTGGAAGTCTATGTAATTTACATTCCTGATTTAGAAAAAAAATATAAAATTAGACTTGAAATAAATGAATCTTTAAAGTCCATTTAAATTTATAAAGATTCAACCACACACATCTCTGGGGGTGGGGGGTGCCACTGCAAAGGCTCTGTCTCTGGTGCTTCCTAGACATATAGACCTTAATGATAAGCAGTCGTGTAGGGATGAGGGGGAAATTCGCCCCAGGCGGCAATGTTTTGGGAGTGTCCTGGCCTATAGCTATGCCCCTGCCTGCCCTGGCCAGACCCCCATGTACCACAGCCACACCACCACAGACAGTGGCCATGCCCCTCATGCCGTAGCCCTGTCCCCTCCCACCCCCCTCCACACACTCCAAGCTCAGCCACTGATGATAAGCCTGTGAACAGGGCTTCTATGGCTGTTCTTAAGGTCTGGGAATATTCATATGTATCCAGGTAGTTATTCCAATATCCTGGCACGAAGTTATTCTTAGATTTTTAGAATTCAACAACAGTAATGTAAACTGGGTCTAGAAATGACAGTATGACAGTATACATGTGATAGGAGCTCAGTGAACTATAAACTATAACATTGTAAGTGGGATATGATCTCACCAAACATCTAGCTAAATGCTTTCTCTGGCAGTTGTCTGAACTGTCTTCAAAGTCAGTTCCACAGAGCATGTTACAATAGTTTAATTTAGATGTGACCCAGGAATGTGCAAGTGAGGCATGATTTGCTTTTTCCTAGACAGGTTCATAACAAGTTAATCTACATTGTAAAAAGGTATTCTGAGTCACTATGGTTTCCACAGATATCACAAAGTGCAGGAGAAATCATAAACTGCAGATTTGATCTTTCACAGTGACTGCAACCACGCTCACACATAGTTGTTGTTGTTGTTGTTTTTTAAAAAAAACACCTTTCTGTAGTAGTATATTTCCCAACTCACAGTAGCTCTGTGAGTATAATCGTTGAGAATTTGAAGAAAAGTCAAAATCCCAGCAGACTGGAAGTAAGCAAATGTAATATCCTTCTAAAAGGAATAAAAAATGGAGGATACACACAACTATCCAGTGACATTGATACCAAGAAGGGTTCTAGAACAGAATATTAATAGTCTGCGTGCCCATGGAAACCCCACTGGGTGACCTTGAGTGTGACACCCATGCTCAGCCCTGGCAAACACCATGATAGGTTCACCTTAGGGTTGCCATAAGTTGGAAATGCCTTGAAGGCACACAACAACAACATCAAGACTATATCAAACCTAGCAAAATGCATCACTTCCCAGCTACTTCTGTCTCTCCGACTGTTTCCTTCACTTCCAGCACTTGCCTATTTGCATTCCTATTCCTGTTGGCCACCTGGGTAACACTTTACAGTTCCTTTGCTGTTCTCATCTCTGTTCTTGCACTGCCTTCTGTGTTGCTTTTGCCTAGCTCTGGGCTCAAGTCAAATAAGTAAATCTTCAAAGTGCACTGACTTTTGCATTGCTCAAGTAAAGCAGTAACACATTGCCAAAATTAATTGCATTCACATGGATCCTAGCAGAAATGAAAAACTATCAAGTAGTTATACTTCTTTAAACTAACCCCTTGTAAAAGTGCCTTCCCTGTGAAGCTGTGGACAGAGCATGGAGGATAGGTAGGTTGGCCAGTATAGACGGCATTGGAAAAGGATAGCACAATGACATGGGCTGTCTAGCACTACCACACTTCACCATACAAGAAGCCATAAACTGGTTTGCAAAGATAATAAGTCACTTAATTTTGATGACTCCATTATCATAAAACATTTCTATGATTCAAAGTACTTACCCATAGAAATATGGCTCAGCCGTAGAACTAATTTTGTATGGAACAGCTGAAGGAAAGTGGCATAATCATAAAAATGTGGGATCCTTCAGTTTGTTACACCAGACCTCTGGATTGTGTTTTAGAAGCTTTTCCAGGGCAAATTATTAACCTTCCTGGATATCTGAAAAATGAGTTTAATAGCATTTTTCTACCTCAAAGGGATATTGTGTGGCTAAATTAATTAGATTCAGACACACTCTTCTTCTGTATTTTCAGTAAGGATAGTGCAATTGCCATAGGGGTTTTCCTGCACTATATTTATCCATGGCCAAATAACACCCAAAGAAGAGGAATGGAAGAAGAAAAGGAAAATTCAGTGTTCAAATGTTCACAATGCTGACATGTCCCCTACCACAAATTATAATATTAGACATGAAATGAATCCTGCTTGGCTTTCTCTATAGCAGTACAAATATCCCCAAGTGAGCTATGTTTAAAAAGCCACAGTTACATCTGTAAGGTGCAGACAATTTTAAAACACTCTGGACGAAGACTTCTAGATAAGGATGATTTATGTTAGAACTCTGCAGTACCAAAAAGTGTGTGTGTGTGTGTGTGTGTGGTTTATATGTTGAATTTTATGGGAAGCTGTAAATAGCTGCCTCTGCTAGTGTGGAAAAACGATAAAAAGGTAAAATGCATTTTAAAATATCTGATTCCCTTGAGACTGTAAAAAGTAAAAAGAAACTTCTTCACTCATTTGACCTTTAAACTATGTAGATGACTCACCTTGTAGTATAAAAGTGTTGTCTTTTTTTAAAAAAAACCAACAGAAAAAAAAGATGAATGGAGCAAGCTTGGTTTTTCTACCCTCTCTCTCTGCTGTCCTACTTTTAGTTCTTCATAGACAATTAAAACAAGTTTGATGGCTGAAGTCAAAATACACCCACTGACCTCAAGGCTCTGCCCTGCTGCTTGACTCTGAACAAAACCAAAATAAAACTAAACTGGAGAAAGCACCTTTCTAATTTATTAGCCTTAGGCAAAGGATCAGAGGATTTAGCTAAGAGAAAAGGAGCTCTAAACAAACATTATATCTTGCCCAATTTGTTTCTGACACCTACCTCCATCATCTACCACCTACAGATCTATGAGACCCATATTGACCTCACAGCTCTCCTGTGCCTTCAAATGGGGATTTGGGGATGGAAACAGAGGGGCTAGGTGGTCTAAAGAGGTTCAAGATCATATAATATATAGTACATATGTAATATGTAATATGTATCTTGAGGTTGCTTTGACCACAGAGCAAGCCAGCATAGAATCATACAATCATGGAATTGAAAGAGACCCCAGGGGCCATCCAGTCCAACATCCTGCCATACAGGAACCTGCATCGAAGCACTCCCAACAGATGGCCATCCAGCCTCTGCTTAAAAACCTCCAAAGAAGAAGACTCCACCACAGGGCTTTTCCGCACTTTTGGGGGGAAATGGGGCAGTCCATTACTCACCAGACTGGCACGTTCCCCCCCCGGACGATCCATATTTACTGGGAAGCAGTGGAACCTCCAATTCAGCTTGGCCTTAAGTTGGACCTTGTTATTTTTATAAGGCCTTATCACATGATCTTCTCTTACTTAGGGTTATATAAAGTGGTCTAGAATTCCATAGAAGACAAGAAACCATTGGGAAGGGAGACACAACATAAGATCTTCTCATGGAGTCCCAGTCTCAGTAGGCTCCCCTACCATGGTGTCTAACTCAAACTGACTCTTCTTTCTGTCTCTACAAGCATAGAACTGCAACAAGTAGCATACTGAAAAATATATCAGCAGCATTCCCTTGATGAGTGTCACTGAACAGCCTCCATGATGATTTCCCACCATGTTTCAAAATGATACAGCATCAATCTCATGCATTGTGGATACTTACTGTGTAAATACTTGGCACTCATCACAGCAGAAGAGGGGTGAAGACAGCTATGGGGGGGGCGGAGGACTCCAAAGCCTGGAAACTAAAAGCCATATCACATTATACCGTTATAGTGTCATGATTCCACTTTAACTGCTATAGTTGCATCCTGTAGAATTCTGGGGTTTTTAGTTTAGTAAGGTATAAGAGCTCTCTGGCTCAGAATTCTAAATGTCCCTCCCTAAAATGCAAATCTCAGCATTCCATACAATGTTGTTATGGCAATTAAAGTGAAATAATAGCACTACAAGGTGTAGTGTGATGGGGCCCTTGCACAAACAAACAAACAAGTTAGTGATATTTTCAAGATGTCCAGAAAATGATTACTAGCATTTATAGAAGTCTTATAATAGTATTCTTCTAAAATAATTCTTTTTGTTTTATAAAAGTGTCTAAAAGAGTTTGTTATTTTTTAAAAATCTAAATGCTAAAAAATTGCTAACATGTGGTTAAAGACAATGTTTCCTCCCAGCCATTTTGTTATCCCCTAACATCCATAACAGGAGGCAGTGGCATTAAGCTTTGATGTACGTAATCTTCCACCTACGACTACAATTAAACTGAAAAGAAAACAGAGTTCTCTCTCTTGAAGTAGACAGTTGTAATGTAATCTAACAATACAGTACCTTGAGAAAAAAAAAACTACGGTAATTTGTTTTTTATAACTAGTTTTTCTGCAATCTGTTAATACCTAGCTTTGGGTAGGTCTCTGGTAAATGCTCAAGGATGCCACTTGTGACTGATGCACTTAGCTCTATATATGTCTTAGCTGTGTTTAAGGGATGTTGGCCTAAATCCTATTGTTAGTCCCATCTAGAAGCAACTTTTAAGCAACTGGATTTACTTACATATCAACAACTGATTCAATAAGCCTACTCTACTTGAGACCAACCAACCTCATCCTTGTGAGAGAGGGCAAAAAAATGTTCCTCAGTCCCTGCTTCCACTGTGTGAAAAAAAATGAATATATATGTACAGTTCTTTCCTTATGTGATCCCAAAGTGTTTCAATCAATTTTCTACCATGATTTTTTTCACTTAAAAAAAAAAAAACCTGTAGGAAAAAACTCAGCAATCTTGCACCAAAAAGTGACTACCTGGAAACATTGCTTTCTGTATGAAAAATATGTTTCTCTGCGTAAAAAAGAATAACATACAGAAAACACTGTTTCCAGATGATAATGGGGTTTGTAAGTACACATGTCTTTTTTACATACAAAATGTTTTTGTATGTTTTGTTTTTTTAAAAAAACCTTAGCATGAAATATGTAGGTTTTGCACATATACACTGCAAAAAAGTTTTTTGCATAAAATACCTCATGTGTATTTCTGTACAGAATCTTTTCCCAAAACATTTTGAGAAAGTGACAGCAAACATTCTTTTAATTCTTTCAAAACATGACAATGAACTGTATTCCATAGTTTACCACTGAAGCAACTGCTAACAACATATCTTGTGCTTTCTGCAAAATTCTAGTATCTTATCATTACTTTTAAACCCATTATCTACAGTATAGAAATTTCCAGTCAAGTAAAAATATATTTCTATGTGCTCTTTTAGAAAATGTCTGAAGCAGTGGCCTCAGATGACACAAGTAAATTAACACACGCACATACACACACACACACAATCCACTCGCAGAGATGATGTTTTCCAGCCCATTGTTTTATTTTAGGTTCTATCTGACATATCACATTTGTATCATTGTATCTCTGAAGGCTACAACCAAAGATGTGCTGGCACAGAACATAAAGTGATGTATTTTCATCTTTAACGTTCTACTTTGCTGTGAGGAGATGGCAACCCACGCAGCTGTGTGTGGGTAACAAGAGTTGTGATCAGTTTATTCACAAGGCCTCTGACTCATTTGCAATTGACCCTTTTTCGCTGTGATGGAAACTGCTTTGGGTTTATTGCCTATTCACCATATTCTCATCCAATCCTAGATGAACAATTTTAACATTCTCTGATCACTAACTGCCCCATGTAGGTCATGCATGACAGACAACATAACAGATAGAGCCCACTTTGCATCCACTTGCTAAAAAAATTCCATTGTATCTGCACTTAATTTCTGACTCACAGCATGGTACCTTTGGCTGGTAGTGCTATTATCTTGCTTTCGCTTAAAAAGATGGAAGGCCAAGTCTGTTAATACAGGACAGGAAGGGACTAAAACAAAACAGAACAAAAAAAAATATCACATCATTCAGGTGGCCTTGTTCTGCATATGGCAAAACTGCTGAAGCTATTGCTGCAGAAGAGTATTATAGAGGATTTCCTGGAATTAAGCTGTAATTGTCCAGGTTATTTAATAAAAACCTTCCAAGTGGCATTCCAACAACCTTCACACAGCTGCCCACAAAAAGAACTACAGATGAGTGATACAGGTGTACTATTGAGCTAAGGTAGCCTTAGCAGAATTTACACTTGTATGAGCATCAATGACATCTTGAGGTCAGATAGTGTCAAACCTCTCTTTCCATAATATGGCCTTGATCTGTGACCCCACAGCTTTGTGTTTGTGTGAAACAAAGAGAAGAGGCATTTGTAACCATATGTTTTAAAACAGAACTAGGAAGTAACCCATTTCCTTTGACAACTAATTGTGGGAACAAGATGGAATAGAGGTGTTGTTTGCTTGTAATGGCTATGGCTGTAAACCACTACTTTTCAGTGCCCAGGGATGGACTCATTACTGGGTGTGTTTGTAGACTCAATTTGAACAATGCAAGAGGGGAGAAAGGAAGGTCACATGGGTAACTGCCTCATGCTGCATCCCAGAAGGATTGTTTGATATTATCTATTGAATTTGTCTCAGAATTTCTGAGGTACATTGCTTGAATTGGCCACTTGAGTGAACCAGAAAATATTTCCCTGTATTGTCCAGTGGCCCAAAATAACAATCACAGTAGCTTATTAGTAACTAGCGCACATACCCAGCGTTGCCTGGGATTTTATTTTCTCATAGGTAATACTTGTTAGAAAGATTTGAGATCCTGTGTCTCTAATTCCCCAAACTGTCTTGTCCAGTACCTGTAACTTTTCCCCATATCCCCCAATCCAATCTATATTCAGAGTTATTAACATACAGAGGTTGGATTCCTGAGGGAAATATACTTCCCTCCTCCTTGCTGCTAGGCCTCATCTCCATAGCAACCGGCCTATTAAACAGCTCTCCAGCTGAGAATTCTAAAGGGCCCTTCCTAAACTGCAAACCCCAGGACTCCATAGAATATTCTTAGGCAACCAATCATATGAGGTCTTTACCTATTAGATGAATAGCCCAGTAAGTTGGTGTAACAATAATGAATAAGGGCATGGTTGACATCAGAGTAATAAGTAAAGTAACTAGTTCACAGTAAAATGTAACTTTTCAAGCTCTGCTTTAAAGTGTGTGCCTAACACAACATATAGTCTGATCCTAAGAATTTTTTATTAAATTTTATTTTTGTCAACAATTTAAAAAATCCCACATACAAATCATCTGACATCCATCTTAAGTTTATAAGCAATTTTTGCTATTTTAGGTTCATATCTTGATATTTAGCTTTATTTTTTTCTAGCTTTATTATTGCCATTGAGGGAGTAGGCTTGAGATCAAGTAGGTTGCTGTTCTGTCACTGCCTCATTCTGGCTTGTGCTACATCACTCGTAGTGTCCTCACAGAAGAGAGAGAGAGGGAGAAATGGAGGCAGAAGAACCACACTTTCCTTTAACCTGCCAGCTTGAAAGGTAGAATAAAAAATGAGCTGGCATGACTCTACCCTTTGACATGACATTTCAGAAAAGCCCTTTCCTTCCTATA
The DNA here is from genome assembly GCA_948474755.1 of Ctenosaura bakeri. NCBI lineage: Eukaryota > Metazoa > Chordata > Lepidosauria > Squamata > Iguanidae > Ctenosaura > Ctenosaura bakeri. Next base: position 75,404 of record CAOLHI010004995.1, on the reverse strand, counting down.
GCTTCCAGAAGAAGAAAGTAAACTACAGCAGCTGCAAAGGTGACTTAGTCCCCATTCCAAGTTCTGGCAACATGTTGGAGTAACAGGAGGGCTTGGAAGCCATTTTTGATTGCTTGATTTGATATGATTTGTATTCTGTTTTTCGCCCAGTACAGAACCCAAAGCAGTTTACAGTGCAAGTGAAAACCAAATAGCTAAAACAATCTGTAGTCCAAAGATTTTAAAAAGATTGAACAATCCAATTAAAACAGTTGCCTGGATCCTACACTGGGACATGTAGCTATGATGACAGAACTCCATCACTGTAGCTAGGGCCATTTCCACCCTACACTTCTATAGTACTATTATTCCACTTTCAACATCCTGTGGAATTCTGGGGTTTGTAGGCCAAAGAGCTCTCTGGCTGAGAATTCTACATGCCCCTCCCTAAACTGCAAACCCCAGGTTTCCATAGGATGTTGAAAGTGGAAAAATACCACTATAACATTGTAGTGAGGAAACAGCCTAGGGTCTCCCAATGTAACCCTCCAATCTTAGAGGCTAGGCACTTTGTGACAGGCAGCTGTGATAGGACCCTACAGGGAAAACTCTATGCTCTTGACATAAGCTGGTTTCTAAGGTAGTCTTTAGGAGCACTTTCAGTAATTGCAATGGTACTATTGCCATTAATATGAATTCCAGACTTTGTGATTTGTGACATGAGACATCACAAATGCTGCAAAGGATGTCAGCCATTAATTTAAAACAGCTAAAACACATTAAAAAGAAAAATCTTACATATTAAAAACAACATGCCTGTTGCACTTCCTTCTGCCTCAGATAGGTAAATGCTACGGGTCTTTTTAAATAAGAAGACCTCTGCCAGCTGACAGAACGAGAGCATGTGGCTTCTCCAAGTATAACCACTAAATGTCTCCCTTTCATCCTCTCCTGTGTTTCTGATTTCTGATGATAGAGAAGAACTGGTTGTAGACTTTTCTATGACTTTGTGAGGGACCTGTCCTCTATAAGGGATAACACTCTCCCTTTGCCCTCAGAGAAAGCTGAAAAATTGAACCCCCATAGAAAATATCAACACCCTGCCTCCACTTCTGGATCATAAAATTATGCCATTAAAGAATACAAAGGATTTATTCTCATCAGTCCTCCTCTGACTGAAGTAACTTGAGGACAGTGCTGCATTATGGATTAACCTTACTGCCAGACTGACGGGAAAATCTGTTAAGATTTTTTTTCAGTGCTCAAGTCCTTTCCTTCCTACATATAAAAAGCATGAGTTTTTATACATTTTCCACATTTTCAAAAGACAACAGGAAATGAAATCTTTTTCCCATTTGCACTGACCAAATTCAATTTTACTTATTTATTTATTTCTAACCTGCCCTATAAATCAATGAAATCCCTTTAAGTGATTGAAGAGCATTCCAACAGAACCATTTAAGACAACTTACAAGACCTTAGAATGATTTAACCTGTCAGACAAACAAGAACATTCAGTCTCACAGAATGAAACAATAGCTATGATCTCACTAGACCCCAACTGCTTACGTGAAAGGTCTGGTTTTGAGTGGGTGCTGAAATAAAAGCAATCTCTGCATTAGTCGTGCCTCCAAGGGAAGTCATTCCACAACTAGGGTGCTACAGCTGAGAAAGCCTTCTCCTGGTTCTCACATGTTGTATTGAACCCATTGTTTGGACATAGATAGAAACAGGAAAACTGTTATTATATTGTTGGATCCTGATAGATTACTGATTATATTGAATCAGTCAGATTTACCTACATGTTAACTCATCATTCTACAAGTGATTCAATGAACCTACTCTACTTGGGATTAACCACCAGAATTATAACCAAAAGGTCATTCCCACTGATAATAAGATAATAATAGGGCTTTGAAAGTCAAAAATTACACTTGGGTGGGCAACTATGAAAGTCTGGCGGGGAGTACATTAGCCCCTCAAGAGACCTTGGAGGGCCATGCCCATCTGCTGTACCAACTCCCAACAAAAAAATAAAAATAAATAAATAAATAAAAATAAAATCATTGCCCCCAAACATACTCTAGAAGCATTGTGGCATGGTCACCAAGTTTTGGGAGCTTCCTGAGCCATTTTATAGCCATTTTAACAACAGGAAATGAAAAGAAATCATTTCTTGTTTTTTTTAAAAAAAGGGTTAAATTGGTCCAGGAGGCTACAAAGTGTACTAGGACTGTAGACCATTTGGCGGCAAAATCCGCTTTTTTAAAAAAGGTTTGCAAAAATTGTTTTTGACCCTTGGGAATGCTACAGGGCCTTCAAATTTGATAGAAATGCCCACCACAAGCTCTATAAAGCATTTGGGTGCATTTAGGGGTATTTGGGAGCAAAAAATTCTGGGTTTTTTGCATTTTTTTTAACACTTGGGAGACCTGTGGGCTACAAAAACAGCTATAGGGAGCCACATGTGGCTCATGGGCCATGCTTTGCCATGTCAATCTATACCATGAACTCATAATGGAAACAGAATGATAGCAACTGCAATTCCTTTAAAACTGATGCCACCTGTTGTAAAGTTCCTGCCAACAGTTTTGCTACTGTGTATTGCACTAGCTGCCCAATGTAGCATGCATTGTGGAAATCTAAATCAGAAATTACTTATTCATGAAGTAGTTTGGCTAGGTTTATCTCTCTCATAGAAAATTGTGACTGATATGTAAATTGAATTTGGCACAGTGAGCCCACCAAATCCACCTGAGCTTCCAGGAAACACAATAAATTAGTTACAATGAAATACCTATTAATGTTGAAGCACCTTGACTTGACTCTGATGATAAAGAGAAATAGAGTTGCATGCCAATGGCTACAGCTACAGACACTCCCATCGTGAATAAGATCATATTGTACATGTCTGTCCTAAAATTGTTAAAGATGATAGGCATTTCAGAAAAAAAAGGTATGCAGCAATCCTAACTCAGCAGTAACATGAACACCCAAGGATTTGAACACATACAATTAATGGCTGAGGATTCAAAGTTGAATGAGGCCTTTTCCACATGGGGTTTTTGAAACGGTGAAGTCCATCCTCCAAGGAGGACGTCTGCACCTTGGACCGGACTGGGTCAGACCTATTTAAGGTAGATCCGTACCTCACTCCGGTCCGGAACAACCCCAAATGGTCCTCCAGCATACTTTTGAAAGACCTGTTTCTTTCGGTCTTTCAAAAGCATGCAGTGTGCCACTGTGAGCCTGCCCCCTTATGCAGATTTGCAGGCTCGCACCAATGTGAGCCTGAGATCTGCCCAGCGGTGGGCTTTAGACTGGCAAGCTTCAGCAGGCTTTAGGCTGGTGACCAACCAGAAGCTGCCATTTGGGACGCCAGAGCAGTGGGTATTGATGAGCACGCACTGCTCCGGAGCACCGTGGACCGAACCGGGGAGCCAAAAGGTCCAGTGAGTAGCGGCACGGGGCGATTCCTTTGCCCAGTGTGGAAAAGGCCTGAGTCTGAAAGGAACAATCTTCTGGTTCTGATTTTGCCTACATTCAAATATATTTTGTCACAACGTATTTCCATCATTAATATGAATAACATTGTGCATTTTGGTAAATTTCTATTTAAAAAAAAAATGATCCAAAGAAAATCCAAAGAGTATTTGGCCAGTCCATCATGTATACACACTCAAAGATCTGGGAGTAGATTGGCAAATGTATCTGTTTCAGTTTTTCCCACATTCAAATATTTTTAAATCTGATTCTTTTAATCACGAGCATACACATATATATACATATAAAATTGAATGAAATGATTGATAGCAGGGTTTTTTGTGAACAATGAATCAGATGTTTCAAGTTTTGTTCTCCTTCAGTGATGTCATTTGGAACAGAAGTGATGCACAGTATCTAGCGATGGTTAAAGAATTTTCAGGATGCAAACATGATATTCAAAGGGTGATGCTGGAGGCAGGAGTCATGTTGTCCTCTAAATTAAGTCCATAAGGTATCAAAGTGTATTGTGTCTATAAATCTAAATGTTCTCTCCTTTTTCAAGCATGATTGGATCACAACATTTCTCTATTGGAAATATAGCCCTGTTGGAAAGGCTGTGTCCCTCAGTCTTAAATTACAATAGACTGTTTCTTCTTCTTCTTCTTCTTCTTTTTTTGGGGGGGGGGGTGATTGCTGACTTATTGATCCTGAATATCACAAACAGATTAATGTTGTTTTTCCAATATATTGTTTGTTGCATTTTACAACTGATTGTACCCTTTTGGGGTCCAAAACTCTGTTTATTTGCAATGCCCCAGTCTTCTCCCTAAAGGAAAACAGTGCTCTACTGATGAAAATAGAATGAACCATGCACAAAGGGGACTTTGATCTGGCTTAGGTAAAGAGGCTGTAGAGGAATTCCTAGTTTCTCTGAATGAATTCAAGTCTCCAGGGCCAAATGAGCTGCATCCTAGATTACTAGAGGAATTTGCAGATGTAATATCAAAACCACTGACAATAACCTTTGTGAATACTTAGAGGACAGGAGAGGCCCCAACAGATTGGAAGAGGGCATTGAAGTTGCCCATATCTTTAAAAAGGATAAAAAATAGGATTTGAGCAACTAACAACCAGTTAGTTTGATACTGATACCAAGAAAAGTATAAAATAATTAAACATTTAGTCTGTGCACACTTAGAGTGGAAGAAGGAACGAGGTGATTACTAAGAGCCAGCATAGGTTTCTCTAAATAAGTCACACCAAACCAATCATTTCTCTCTCTCTCCCTCTCTCTCTTTTGGATAGATTTACAAGCTTGGTAGATCAGGCAAGTGTTGTGGATGTAGCATATCTTGATTTTAGTAAGGTTTTTCATAAAGGCTGCCACGATATTCTTGCAGGCAACTGCTTAACTGTGGACTATACAGTGTTACAGTTAGGTGGCTCTGCAGATGACTGACAGACCAAACCCAGAGAGTACTCACCAATGGTTGCTCTTCATCCTGGAGAGGAGTGACAAGTGGGGTGCCTTGGGGTTCTGTCCTGGGTCTGGTGATGTTTAGCTTTTTACAAATGACTTAGATGATACTATAAAAGACTACTTTGTTACCGCACTTGCTGGTCCGGACTTGTGGGATATTAGATATCACTATGATATCAATAATTTGGCCCTCTTTACCTATTCCTCTCCACGTGCTGTGAGGCCCCTGGACAAGCTCGCAGACAGGCACAGCCGCTAATCACTGTAATATTCCACACAAATACAGGCAGGCCAGAAATAGCCGTCCCGTCGCTTCAGGAGACCTCAAGGCAAGTACCCTATTATGTATGCACGCTACTTACAAAGAACTCCTTGCCCCGAGCAGGCAGGTTGATTAGACAAATACTCATCTGTCGAGCACTCTGCATTTGCATACTGGCTACTCTATTGATAATTCGGACTTAACTCAATCATGCTAAATTCTGACCTTTCAGAGGCTTTGTCTCCAGCCCAAAACTCATTGTTTTCCCCAAGCACGGACTAGCCAATGGCCACATTTACCCCTATAAGAACTCCTGACTTTGAGAGCTTCCTTGGATCACTCCCGACCTCCATCCCGCCTTGCTGCCACTTTGCTTGGCAAGCCTTCTCCTTAGTCCCACGTACTGAGAACTTCATCTCTACGAACCTCTGCTGTAGATTACCCAAGCTTCAGGACAGGTGTAGTATTACCCAAACCAACAACTCCTCTAAAAATCCCTCTATCCCACTCCAACCTTTATTTCTCTAGTTATCTGAGTGAGTGTGCTGCATACACCGTTTGACTGTATTTTAATAACAACAACAATTATTATTTCACTTCTGTTTGCTCCTTGACTCAGCCTGACCCCGTAGACAGTGGGTAAAAGATCTCGCTCCGTTGCCCTGCCTCTCGTATTGCTAGCTTGTGCTCTTTGACTAATTTCCCCAACTTGTATAATTTCGAGCACACTTAGGTGTCCCTCACGGGACCCCCATAAACCAGGGTAACAGCTTATTCAATTTTGCAGATGACACCAAATGGTGAGAGTGGGGAGCTAGTATTCCAGAGAACAAGATCAGAATTCAAAATTACCTTGCCAGATTGAAGGACTGGTCCAAAACAAACAAAGTTAATTTCAGCATGATCAACTACAAGGTACTACATCTAAGCAGGAAAAATGGGATGTACAAGTATAGGACGGGTGACACCTGGCTAGAAAGCAATACATGTGAACAGGATCTAGAGATCTTGAGCATGCTAACATGATGCTTAACATGAGTCAATAGTGTCATTCATCAGTCAAAAAAGTCAATGCAATTTTGGACTGCATCAACAGGAGTATAGTGTCCTGTTGGAAAGTATTAATGCCACTTTATTCTGGAATAAAGATTCCAGACTCCTCATCTGGAATACTGTGTCCAGTTCTAGGCACCACAGTTCTAGAAGTGTATTGACAAGCTGGAATGTGTCCAGAGAAGGGCAACCACAATGATCAAAGAGCTGGAAACAAGGCTTATGAGGAAAAACTTTGGGAGCTGCATATATTTAGCTTGAAGAAGAAAAGACTGAGAGGTAACATTATATCTTTTTTAAAAATATCTGAAAAGCCATCATGTAGAAGATGGAACAAGCTTGCTTTCTGTTGCTCCAGAGACTAGAGTGAGAACCAATGGATTCAAACTGCAAGAAAAGAGATTTCACCTGAATGTTAGGAAGAACTTCTTTGCTGTAAGAGCAGTTTGACAGTGGAATAGATTGCCACGAAGGGTGGCAGATTTCCATCTTTGGAGGACTTTAAACAGAAGTTGGATGGGCGTCTTTTGTTTTCATTGTGTATTCCGTAATAGTGGTAGTGGAACTGGATGGTCCTTGTGGTTCCTTCGAACTCCAAGATTCTATTATTCTATTGTACTTCACTTGTTCTATTAACCTATTCTCTCTCTCTCTCTGTCATCCATTTATCTGTCTGGAATACTGTAACCCATATATTGCAGGCAAATAAGTCCAAGCAAGTATTACACTTATTCTAATACCCCAGCCATTTAATTATAATGCTTGCTACTTGCTCATTGTATGTACTCTGATAATTACATACTTGACTGGTAACTGTCAAACATTTGCAGATGTTCATCCAGGTGCCTCAAACTTTAAGCTATATTTAATACACTAAAGGGTGTTTTATATATACACCATTTCTGTGGTGCAGTGCCAAATCTCTATGGCTAAATGCCACATGGCACTGATCACATCAACATCTGGTAACCATATAGAACGTGTACATTACATGCCACATTGGTATGCCTAATGACTTTTTATCATCTCTTCTTCCTCAGTCCCCACTGGTGTTGTAATCTCTCAGATGATCAATCCATTCTTTCTGTCTGATTTGGACAGTACTGCTAGAGTTCAGAATCCAGCCCTGAGGAAATGGCAGTTATGCCACAGATTATCTAGCTAGCAAGTTGGTATTATCCATTGAGCATTTTCCTCTGATGCATTGGTATTCATGAGTAATAGTATTGTAATGATATTATATTATTTACAGTATCAAAGATAATATGCCACTGTGTACCAGTTGCTGTGAAACAGGAATGTTGCTGAGAAACATGAACATTGGGAAACATTCTGGGAAAACCTGTCCTCACATAGTCATCTCATTGGCCTCTGTGTGAACACAAAGCTGTAGTAGATGGTCTCATGTTCTTAAAAAAATGATTTCCCTTTCTCTGTGAAGCCCTCCATGCCCCCTAGACCCTGTGAAAATTAGGAACTATAGGAGTGTTGAAGGGTAGAAGGATGTGAAAGTTGTTTGTGTGAGCATCAATCTCCCATATGACATTGGCTATCACAAATTTAACATGATGCCAGTATGATTAAATAGAAGCACCTAGAAACCCTAAATACCATAAAGCTGTAGCCTATAAAGCAGGGATATTGGATGTCAACTTCCATCAGCCCCTCATATTGCACAATCAAAGTCAAAGAATGATGATTGTTGCTGTCTGACAACATCCAGAGGGCCACACATTCCCCATCCCTGCCCTATTGAATGATTTTTTTTTTAAATGAGTTCTGTAAAACAAAACTTACATTGGCAATATTGCAAACAAAGATAGAGTTTAAAAGGCAAGCTGCTAAAATGATTAAAAACAAATAGTAAAAATTAGGAACTTGATTGTACCCTGTGCTTGCCTAGCCAGCAATTCCTTTGCTCTTATTCTCTTTATTTGAATTTAATTTGGGCCCATTAAGGTTTAATTTGTGCCGATCTAGAACAAAGGCACCTTCAAATGCCACATTTCCATCATACTGCCAAAATACAAATAGAAAGGCAGAACAAACATTCTATTTGTGGCAGATATAAGCAGACATAGACCCTTTCCATCCGACATCGCTGTCTTGTTTCTGCCACAGGATGGCAGCAATCGGCAGGTCATGCTTCCACATGATGATGTCACCGTCCCACTGCCATCCTGTCATGGAGCGTCAGACTTGCGCAGTCTTCACAAAATGGAAAAAATCCATTTTGTGTCTGCGATCGTGCGGTGCTCCCGTCACTTCTGGCCATGCAGAAGCACATTGGCGACACTTCCTTATGTAGTACTGCAATGGAAAAAGCCCAACTGCACTGCAGAAAGAAGGAAGACGTGGTGCCATTCCATTCTCTTCCACATAGACTGAGTGGGTGCAGAGGGGAGCATTGCTAACGCACTCCCTTCTGGACCCGGGAGTCTGCAGCTAGACAACGTAGAAGAGCGTTGTTGTGTGGAAATGGCCTTAGTCAGGAACAGAACACTGGGATAATATCTTATCATTGGCTGCACAGGTTAGAACTGATTAGGGTTGAAAAAATATTTAAAATATTTGAAAAATGATTGAAAAACATGTTTTTCAAGCTCTGAGAAACCTTTATGAGAAGAATGCTAGACTAAAAAGAATCTTTACAGTCATTACTTATTCCCCTCAAAATTCACACATGGTTAATTTGCACAGAAACAGTGGTGTATCTAGGTTCAACAGGATCTAGGGCAAGCCTGAAAGTTGCACCCGTGGGTGCTGCTTCTCCCAGTGCTGCCCTGTGCCAACAACCCTGGGAGGGGACAGGGCAGCAGTGGTGGGCCAGGCCTGAGGGAGAGAACTGCTGCTGCTGCTGCCTCCTCACTGATCCAGGAATTACCCCAGCGGGAGCAGCAAGCGGCTGCAGGCCAGGCCTGAGTGGGAGGGTACAGAGGTTAAGCTTTTTTGCACCTCCCTGGAATTGGCGCCCAGGGCATGTGCCTCATTTCCACCACCCTAGATATAGCTCTGCAGAGAAAACAGGATTTCTGCTGAGAAAACAACTTTTTTTCCTTCATTGAACATATTTCTTCACAGAAGTTTTTATTTTCTGCACAAAATAATACTATTTTCTGTGAGAGAATGCTGTTTTCAACACATATCAACCACATGTGCATTTTATGCAGAATAAGTCCCCAGTTGTGATTAGGCTTTGAAAACTGCACAATTTTCAAAGACCTGTGTGTGTGTATAATTTAATTTAATTTTTTATTTTATTTTATTTATTTATTTGCAACAGGAAGAAAATTACCAAAATAACTTGTTTCTTTCTTCAAGAAGAAAAGTAATAAAAAGGTCTGATGGAAGCTATAGGTTGAAAAAAAAAATCTGGGGAACCACAGTTGAATGCCCTTTTGGCATATCATCAGAGGTACCTCTCAGTATTGCTATACATTATACTGACTCATATCTGTTCCTTAAAATTTGGAAACAGCCAAATATAGGAAAGGATATTGCTAAATGGCATGGTTGAGGGAGGCAAAATAAATCTACAACAAGAAGCCATACACCATTGTTCACACACACCACTGCTTGTGTCACTGCTTTCTGTTTTGAGTAATTCTGGGTGCAGATAAATTATTTTCCCTACCTGCTTTCTGGAGCACATTGTCCTAGCAGTCAGAGGATCCCGCACTGATCCAATCTCAGTGTTATCCAGGCAAAATCATTCATTCAGAGAAAGCAGCTCCCATTGGTTTCCTGTTCCACAGAGACAGGCAAAACCTATTCAGGTAATTCATATTGACAGCAGAGAGTCATGACACTTAATGCAGAGGTGAAACTGACCAGCTGCAGAGGCACTGTGGACTGATAAACTTAGCCAACAGGCCACTGGAGATTCCATTCAAACATTGGCTCTGTTGTGAGGAAAGGAAAGAGAGCTTCTTTCATATTGAGGTGATAGTGATGGTAAATCACTGCTGTTTTTCTCTCCTTGTGCCAGCATATGTTTCTCTGAAGAATAGACTCTAGATGGAATTGTTCAGCTTCTTTTTTTTTTAACTTTCTATTTTTATGGGAAGAAGTGTCAAAAATTTATCAAGGAAAAAAATGCAGAGGTGAATTTAAAGTGATTGAAATACATCAAATAAATGGGCAGGCTTTACCTTGCGTTATCAGAATTGTTTGTTTCAATAGCAATCAGTTTCAGTCTTATAAACAAGCTGTCTGCGGTGGAATGACCTCTGGAGAAACAAATACTTACGCACAAATATACACACATACACTTTGTCTAGATGTGAAGATACTGTGTTTCATGGTACAAAGTATCTGTTAGTGCTTTTTTTTTCCTATGAAGAAGCAAGATTTTTTCTTTTTCTTTTAAGAACTTGGATCTAGATCCACATGGTATGAGGCAATATGGGGAAGGGACCCACTTTTGCCGGGCTCTTATGTAGGAGTTCTGAGTAATTCTGAGTGAAGATAAATGGGCAATGACAATCAGATATTTGGGGGCAGAGTTAGGGAGTTTATTAGTTCCGTCCACCTCATTTGCTTCCTTTTGGATGAGGCTTTGCCCTACCCTTCCACCCCCAATGCAGTGTGAGCTTTGCTGGCCACGTTAAGCCAGGTTGGAATTTTTTTCCACTTTCCCCTTTCCCCCCTATACCCTACATGTGTCCAGGGGACTGTGTCAGTTGACTTAGGTTTGTGTCTTTAAATAGGTGGTGACTATGCAGGTAATGGGGAAAGAAACAGGAGTTATAGAGAACACCTTGACACTCGGTTGGTCAAAGGTCAGGCTCTGGAACTGCCTCTTTAGGCCTTGAGACAAAGAGATGGAGAAGGAGAGCACCCTTGGGGGCCTGGGAGGCTTTGAGCTCACTTAAGTCATGCAACTTGGAAGTGGAATTCCTTGGGTCTACCTTACAGTAAATTGTTAGATGGGAAGCAACCCAGCAATTTGGCTGTTCTCAGGAATCATGTGGTTTGTCCAGGGAAAGACTGAGGAAAAAGTCATGGAGTGACATCTGGCCTCAGATGATCCCATGCTAGGTTGCTTCCCTCTCCTTCAAGTTCAACTCAATTTAAATAAGTTCTGGGTTAAATAAAGTGGCCCTTTCCAACCCAGTTCTCTGTGTTTGGTCTCATTGTTCCATGAATGGTCAGTAAAAAAGAAGATTCACATTGGAAAGATAAAATTTAGTGTGCTGTGTAGAGCTATCCTTGGAGTTTGCTTTTCACTCCATTTATGTGGTCTGGAGCCTAGTCGCCACTCCCTGAATCAAAGGAGAACCATGTCCACCTTTATTTAAAGCAGATGTATACTTCAGGTAAGCTTTCAAGATGTTTCCAAGAGAGCAGATAAGCTTTAGAGTGAAATGGTACATGCTTTAATTTGAAGAATCAGTGTACTAAAATGTATGACTGTACCCACAGTTTTGCCAAAGGCCCAGTTCCAGAGCAGTTCAAGAGTTCCAGTTCCAGAGCAAATCGCAGCCTGGTTTAGTCCAATCTGGAATAAATCTGACTGGATCATAGTGAGATGAATAGGTTTCATACTGGATCAAAGCAAATACTGTCATGATCAAATACTTCAGTGAACCATCACAAGTTTTTAACATATGTGTGAAACGTTTCGCAGAAATCAACTGATGACTTGGCATAAAGTATCATTAACATGAAGATAATTCAGTTCTCTATCACTCATGTCCATCTACTAAATTGAGGAAGGCAGTGAAAATTCTGGGTGCGTTAGAACTTAATCACATAATTACCCTGCTTAGCTCACATTTGGAAGGCCAGATTTTTTTTTCCCTTTGCTCTCCTTATTTGAATCAGCCCATTGCCTTATCTAAGGGTCTTTCCGCATTACACTCTTATAATGCTATCATTCCACTTTCACCATTCTGTGGAAATCTGGGGTTTGTAGTTTACTGAGGCCAAAGAGCCCTCTGGCTGGGAATTTTAAATGCTCCTCCCTAAACTGCAAACTCCAGGATTCCACAGGATATTGAAACTGGAATAATAGCACTATAACAGTGTAGTGTGGAAATGGCCTAACTGAGTAGACCCACTGCCTTCTTTGCTGAGAAAGGTCTGTTTCTTTGCAGTGCAGGTGAACTTCAACCCTTGTGAAATGCCTGTTTAGAGTTTCTAATCTTAACCTAATCATGTTCTCTCCTTCTGTCGAGGACTTACAGGAGCCTCTTGCTCTCAGTACATAGTCACAATCTTGGAGCCACCAACCTTTCACAGAACTCTCACAATACTGAGGCATTGAAGAATCTTGCTGGTTATATTAGTATGAGTTTGTTCATCCTCTATTTTGCAGTTTGCAGTTCTTCTCTCCTCCATGTTTGAAGAACACATACTGCAAAGCCCCTCACCATATGTTACAAATCGTTGGTATTTGTAAATAAAACTACTTAATATGTTTTTACAAAGAACATGAAGACTACTTTATTTCTCTTCTAGACCATATGAGTGGGTGGGTGGTTGTATTGAACTGGTTCTGTTCACCTTCTGCTTGCAAATACTAACTACTCTGCTTGTGAGATAAACTACTATCTCCCACGTTCCCCAACAAACACAAATATATCCATGTACATTTTCCTTGCTCTTTTAATCTTTTCAATGTAGCCTTTCAAAACTGTTTTGGTTTCTATTGAATATTGATTATTTAATGTATTTAATGTTTTTATTAATTTAGAAGTATTGATTAGCTAACTTTAACATTATATTAATGGGAAAGTGGAATAAAAATATAATGTATAACAATACTAAATCATCATCAGGAGCAGCATTCCTATATCTGTTAGGCATATGTTTATTCATGCAAGTTCACAAATGTGGCATTGGATAAGCCATGATTTTATGTATTAAACTCAATATATTTGTCCAGTATTCTTCTACATATGATTTGTCCAAGTATAGGTGGATATGAACAGTCCACATGCCTGGTACCACCATTCCAGTTTGCTTCTCTGTTCTGGATCATCACATATAAATATCCTTTATATGTACAATGCTTGGATGTGCTTTAGGTAATAACTTTAGCATAGCAGATTCACTCCTAAATCCTTATAAGAAGCATCCATTCATAACTGTGTGGAATTGCTGCTTTCTGAGATATTTGCTGGGATAGAGAGTATTATCTTTTGAAGTTGTCTTTTAAAATATTTTCTACTTTTGTATTCTGTAAACTGCCTAGAAGAGTGGCAGATTCTTCTCTGGAAGTCTTTAAACAAAGGTTAGATGGCTGTCTCTCAGAAGTGTTTTAGCTGGGTGTTTCCGTATGGCAGGGGTTAGATTAGATGGTCATTTAAGTTCCTTCCAACTCTTGTGCTTCTATGATTTCATGATATGTTTTTAGTATATCAAGCCACATATGTTATAAAAATTAATCTGAGCTACACAGTTCCTTTTTTCTTTAAAGCTTGCTCTTATTATAGTTATTATATATGTTGATATTTATTATACATTCACTCACACTCCATATATATATATATGTATTATATATGATCCCGAGGGAATGAATCATTGCTTTCATATCAGTTGATTGGTGTGTTTTTTTCTAAAAATGGGAAATAGATTCCGTATCTTTTCTGTAGGGGAAAATTATTAAAGATCTTCACTGGATGAGAAAGTTGTGTGTTTACATGTTTCCCAGCTCATGTTAAATGCATAAAAAAAAGTATCAGTCCTTTGATCTATGAATCATTTGGTGAGGTGTTACTGCTGCTACTCTGTACAGAATCATTTTAAGAATAAATATAGTACTTATTTTTAATGCAGATAATGTGAAAGGTAGACAGCTAACACAACTTCTTTATTTTTGGAAAAGTATGTTCTCTTCCTTACTGTACAGTACTTTATCTTATTCTTTTGAACAAAAGCTTTTGCAGTGGGATAAATAGCAAACAGAGGATGAATGCCCTGCATAATAATATAGCAAACCTAATTCTGATTTTATTGAAGGGTGCTGCTTTCATGGCACATAGAGCCTTTCCACACTGCACTGTTATAGAGCTATTATTCCACTTTCAACATCCTATGGAATCTTGGGCTTTGCAGTGTAGGGAGAGGCATTTAGAGCCAGAGAGCTCTTTTGCCCCCAGTGAACTACAAGCCCCAGAATTCCACAGGATGTTGAAAGTAGAATAATAGCACTATAACAGTGTAGGGCAGAGAGAACAGAAATGACCTCAGACTCATCTCCCCTAGACAAATACTTGCTTACTGCATCTGTTCTGTGTCTCAACCCTAAGAGCTAGACAAGATACAAGCCTATTATTTTCTTTTGGTTTTTTTATGTCTTCAGTCTAGGTTTTGAAAGAGTTCAGCCTCCATTTCTCCCATGATCAAGACACCATGTGACACAAATGTGACATACTTTGAAGTAAGTTCTTGTTTAATAAACTCAGGAGCCAAAGAAACACCAAGAAGAGTGTTCTTGCGATGACACCAAGAAGAGTGTTCTTGCGATGTTACTGACCAAGCTTGGTTCAGAAATTAACTTTGTTAATTTAGAAAGCCTTTCTCAAAATATGAAATGGGTTCTCCTCCAGCGCCCAAATCTTCTTTTTCTACTCAGATCAAAAACTGAACCCTTGGGAGAGGATGTAAAAAGGCCTCCTTCTTTCTGCCCAAAGACATTTCCTCCTTCTGTAGCCCTTCCTTGGTCAATTGGTGCAGGGTGGTAGCAGCAGAAATGGCAACAGGAAAGAACAAAATGGTATTCTACCCTTTCTCTCATTCCCTGGTGGCCAATCTATATGATGGGACATGGGGAATTATGGGATATTGTAAGGCAGTTTTTTAAAAGACAGAAAGAAATTGGTAAGATATTCTACTCAGAGTCAGTATGATTCATTAATTTTAAAATAATTATAAAACACCTTCCTCCTGTGTTCCCAAGATGATATACAAATTTTAAAAGAACCTCTTATCAGTACAATGCAATTAAGAATAGGTCATCTTTAAAACAGTCAGAAAGTGGAATAAAAGACATTGAAATTTCCAGATGTGGGCTCCTAGTGTGTAATTATCTCTCTTTACTTAAGATTTGCTACTGAATTACAGCCCTGCATTTAACTCTTTGTAATTCATTGTATTATGATTTATATTGATAACTTTTGTCTTAAACTTTTGTCTTTTCCTATGGAACATTAAACATTCTGTGATCTAAAACTGCAAAGGAGTCTATCTGTCTTTCCTTGTTTGATGAGCGTGCATAATTCCTAATAAGTGACCCACAGAACAGAGATGGGCAACATCCAGAGACAGCAATCACAGTGACCCCTCCCCAAATTCCATGGTGAACATCCTCTATCCCCACTACCAAACTTGCTGTGATGCCATCAATTTATCTATGCAGCACCAGGAGATCCCCAAATTCATCTTTAGTAGAGGCTATGCAGTAGGCAAGCGTCTTATATTCAAGCTGAATTGTGCTTCCAGGAGGTTAATTAAATTAATTAATTTGTCAGGATTTAAGAGGCACGGTAGCAACTTTGATGTGTAAGACCTGAATTGTTTAGTGCCAATTATAGTAGGCCCATTGAATCCACAGGCTTTCATTAGTGTTACATAAATCTTACAATTCATCAGTTGATTCAGTGAATCTGCTCTGATTATGGCCATTTCCGCACTAGCCTATTATAGCACCATGATTCCACTTTCAACATCCTATGGAATTCTGGAGTTTGTTGTTTAGGGAGAGGCCATCTGGCCCCTCCTGAAACTCTAAACCCCAGGATTCCATAGGATGTTGAAAGTGGAATCATAGTGCTATAACAGACTAGTGCGGAAATGGACTATGACTTGCAGGTAGATGGAGACGGGCACAACAAAAAACAATGGAGTCCAAAAATTGTTCACCCCTTCCTTAGAGCATGGAGAAATGGGGAACTCATATCTCAACAGGATGTCTGAGCAGACATCCATATGACTGAACTATTGATCATTCCAAACAGCTTTTGTTTTTGTCTTGATAAAGTTGTTCGGTATGCACCCTATCTACTAGCTGACTCGCAGGCAGAATCAGAAAAAAAATAAGATTTTCAGGCCATTTCTGCACTAAACAGTTATAGTGCTAGTATTCTACTTTCAACATCCTGTGGAATCCTGGGGTTTGCAGTTTAGGGATGGGCCTCTGGCCCTAAACTGCAAATCCCAGGATTACATAGGAAGTTCAAAGTGGAATAAAAGCACTATAATCATCTAGTGTGGAAACTCTTTCAGTCTATTTATCAAAGTGATTATATTTTCTGAAGTCTTTTAATCAGATTTTTAAACCACAGATTAAATTTATGCATCAGTTCAGCAAACTGTCCTCAGCTCATTTCTTTGGAAACATTTAAAAAGACACAACTTACCAGTAAAATCCATCAGGTCTCTAGTGCACAGACTTCAACACCATATATGAGATGCAAAAAAGGAGGGAGAGACTGCAGGGTAGCACATCCGTGAGGTTATTTATATATTTCTTACCTCCAGCCATCTCATTCCTATGAACTCATTCCTATTGATCTCATTTGTTTGAACAATCATCTAATTCATTATTATATAACCTACATGAAGGAATTCAAAAAATTAGGAGGCATGAACACATGAAAGGGAAAGAGAGAGGGATCACATCCCAACTAATACTTGTCACATAGTTTATAGCCCTGGAAATAACATATACTCATCATGTCTAGTAGATATTGAGAGCCTTATCTTCCATGAATGTATCTAAACCTCCTTTCAGAATCCTCTAAGTCCCCACACTTCGTAGTAACAAGATTGACCCTTCTTCACTACTAGGGGCTAAACATCTTTCCCTTCTTTTGACACAATTCCTGAAAAATTGCCAGAAGTGGAAGCACTTTTCAACACATCTGAAAGGTGCTCTTTGGATGAGCTGCATGGCTGTGCCTAATCCAAGGAAGGCAATTGTGGCCCACTTACTGTACCCCAACCACTAAAAGGTAAAGACCTTGTTATAAAAGTGTGATTTGGGCAACTTGCTGGCTACTGAGAAAGGATCTTTTTATGAAAAGGGAACTGTACATTTTATCAATGTTCTTTTAAATTGCTTTTCATTCAGTTGGGTTTTAATATTCTAATTTGCTTAATGGTGTTTTAATTTTATTTTTTTCTGTACCTATATCTCCTCTTCAAGTTCCAGTGTGCAGAGAAATCTGGGATGTAAATCTAAAAATTAAATAAATAAATATAATTCAGACTCTACTAGAATATTCCAGTTTGTATTAGATAAACTGTTTACACAATGATTAGTTTAAAATTGTTATTCAATACAACAAAAGGGTGCTTGAAATCGGTTCTTGCCTGGACCAAGCTACACTCTTCTTTAAAATGTTCATAAACTGCTTTCAGGGTCAAGCAGGCTTGACTTTCTCTAATCTTTTGGGTGAATGATTAACTAAAGATCAATTTTGTTTCTTTTTAGATGCTGCTTGCTCAGTTGGACTTGCTTGGACTCTTAGGGGAGATTTAGGAGGTTATGATGGGCAATATGTTATTCAAAAGTCAGAATTATAAAATGTATCCAGAATACAACTCTTTTGCGCCAAGCCTTATCCATCAAATTTGTTTTCAAGAGCAGCATGGGATTGTACAGTATATGAATCCAGTTGTGCCTATAAGAAAATGTTCCTCTATGGATTCTCATATTCAGTTTGAAGTTTCCTCCATCGTGCACCCTTCTTCTCAGCTATTAGGAAAGTTATATTTCCAGATCACAACTCCCCGAATCTTCAAGCTAGGAGGGGAGTAGATCTAGGTGTAACAGTAACAATAACTACTACTTCTATTACTACTACCACCACTTTTCTAAGATCTTATTCTGCCTTGTCTCCCCACCTCAGTTTTCCATATATAACCATATAACATATACATCAGTCACACATGGTCTATGTTTAGTTTTCATTCAGCTATCCTTGAATCCACCTGTCCTCTTGGGCATAGATGGTGTTGCTTTGGCTACTTAAACATAGGGGCTTAGAAACTTAATCCCTTGTTTGTAATTGTGTGTGTGTGTGTGTGTTCAGGTATGTATCATATTGTAACAAACTACCTTTAAGGATGTACAAAAAAACCATGATCTCATGTTCCTTCCTACTCATCTAGGTTTCAACCATATCTCATGTTCCTTCCTACTCATTTAGGTTCTGTTGTGCTTTAGGTGTGCTATATTAATGCAATGAGTCATTACATTAGGAGGTGCACTTTATCTCCACTCACACAGAACTGAGGAGGAAGCAGAGATGCCCATAGGAAAAGACCCCTGATTGCTCTGAGCTGCTGATTCCTTCAGGCCTGGTTTGCAGGGGGAAAGCAATTCTTGGTGCTAAGAAAAACTAGAAGAAGAAGATTAGACAAATGTCTTAGTCAATTACCTAAGCCACCTCTAGCAGAGCGCCTCATCTCTTAGAATTGGAAGGCAGGCATTTGGAAACTACCAGCCACGGCCTCCTCCCATGGTTGTTGCCACCAGCATTTCCATCTTTCCTTTGCCTTTGTCATCTCTTTGACAGCCTGCACAGCCTTTTTGCTCCTTCTGCCACTGCACTGCTTCTGCTTGCACCAACATAGGCCATTTCCACACTTTACCTGCCTCCATCTTAGTCCTATCATGATTGGAAGTGCAACACAAATGTTCTTCTCTGCACCTGGTTCACTGCCTGTGGAAGGGTAGCACAAGCACACGCACTTTCCTTCTACAGCCCAGCTAGCCACTTCCTGTGCTGCACTGGGAAGGAAACACCTAACTTGCACTTCCTCCCTTTCTTCATGGCTGCTGGCAATGGGAGCATCACATAATTGGGGGCCATTACCAGCCTTTTTCCAGTAATGGAATATCCTGTTATCACAATGGATGGGGATGCATTGGCAGCAGGACTGTGACAACGTCATGTGAAAGCACAACTTGCAGACCAAGAGCAATGTATCTCCATAGCAGGACACTGATGCTATGCAAAAATGGCCATAGTTACCAAACAGGCTCTTGAACTTTCAATTATTTAGCTAAGTTCTCAGATGAGACTGGCTTCCAGAGGGTCTGAGTCACAGACATCTCTGTTTTGAAAAATTATGCACACCCTAGTAATAATTACTAAAACTTTACTCAAGCACATATAATACTGCCAAATAGATCTCATTAGAACAGAACCTAAAGAGAGTGATTAACTTATATGCAAATTGTATGAAGCAAAACAACCACATTATCCCCGCCCCTTTGCAGACATTACAATTTGTGCGCTTGATTCAATTAAAAATATTTCACAGCTTCACAATTACAATTTAGGGTGCTCAGAAGCAATGAAGCTCTGAAAATTGGCTTCACAACTGGCTGGTTCAGCATGAAATACTAAGTCATTAGGAAGAAATAAAATACACAATAAAAGAGACTTCTGGTGTGCCAGGATGTGTTTGCTGCATGGATGGTAAGCTGAAGAGCACAACTTGTAGGAATTAGTAGGCAGGTTTGGAAAGATACAAGTGACTGATACTTTTTTCTGCTCCTGGAATCAAGGCAACTCCACATCAAAGCCAATCATACTTCCTGGCTAAAGAAATGAGTTTTTGCAGTCATGATTTAGGAGATAGTAATCTGCCTCTGATATTTGGAATTACACATTAGCCCGGTACAAGTCCTTCCAGGGAGATAGATGGGATATAAATAAATATTTGCATCTGTACCATGGAACCTCATGCTCCACACCCAACACCTCTGTATATCTGGCTGCTAACTGAGTCTGGAAGGGTTAAGTAAGTACATTTAAAGGAATGGAATTGCAAACTCCCTGTTCCTTCCATGATTGGGAAATTTTACCCAAGAGTGTTCCAAATGATATGGGAGATATGGGAGCTTTCTAATATGTTCAGCTGTATGTGCTTACAACCCCATTTCAAGAGCAGCCTCATGCATGGGAATGCCAAGGGAATAAGGGCTTTCATAGCTCCCCAGTGTAGTCTATATATGTTGCAGGTGCATGACTCCAGAGCGCTTATATGTATTAAGACTGTACACTTTTAATGGGGGTGAGGGAGGGAAAAAAATATAGAAAGACACTGGAGGTTTGCTTCTATGCCAAATGAAGTGGGAATTCTGACCCAGTTTTCAAAGGGGCTTCTTGTGGGGTCGGGGAGGTGAGGGCACTCCAAGACCTGCATAAATGGTTGGGAGCTATAGACTATTTATTGTCTAGCCTTGGTCTGATAACAGAGAGGTACATATTCTGAATGTTGAAGGGCCATTTTTGACTCCTCCAGTCCCTTCACTTCTGGTCACTTTTTAATGGTGCTGTTACCTCATTTGGGAGGTGGTGGTGAAATCAGAATCTATTTTTTTAAAAAATCTTTTGGGCACCTCCACAAGGGTTATATGCCATCTGAGGACCACAGAATTCCCACTCCTGCTCTATTAGGACCAGTAACACAGCCAGAGTTTGTAAAGGGAGTTTGTGGTTGTGTGCTTTGCTTGTATGGCCTTTCTTTGCTTTAGTCCAGAAAAATATTTTTCTAAAACCCCATTCCTTATCCTGTCTTATTTTTAAAAAATATATATTTGCTTTTACCTTTCTTGTTAGTTATTAGGTCAGCCACATTCTTTTACCAACCACCCCCATTCTAGCCCTAAAAGCATTTAATTTAGTTCTCATGTTATTGCCTGTCTGTATGAGTAGAGTTCTGGATAGTATCAATCTTAGTCTTTTTTATTCTTATTTGTGGGTGTGTATGTGTGTGACAGGCCCTTATTTCTCACTAGGTTGGTTTTGGAGATCTAACCTAACAAAGTGCCCTCACACTCACACTCAGTCCCAATTCCAGTCTTTAAATAGAACCTTCCCTAAGAACCAATTACTTTATTTGAGGTAGCCTGTTCTTTTTTGTTAGCACTGACTTTAGATAACACAGGTCAACTCAGTAGTTATAAAGCAGACCATATCCTTTATTCAAATAAAGTACCTTGTCAAGTTTCATACAAAGTACAGTGTTCTTACTTTAAACAATTCAAACATCTGACAGTCTATGGAAAGAACTCTCAGCCAGAGGCCCTTTCCGCACTGGGATATTAAAACGGTGCAGAGCGACCTCGGACGGAGGTCGTCTGCACTGTGGAATGGATTGGGGCAGACTACTTTATCGTAGTTCTGCACCTCAATCTGCTCTGAAGCAACTGGAACTGGTGGCGCCACGTGTTTTTTAAAAACCTCTTTTCAGAGGTTTTTAAAAAGCACCGAGCATGCAGCCCTGTGCAGCTCCATCGCCACACTCCGGTGCAGATTTGCAGGCACGCACTAGATCTGCCAGGGGCGGGCTTTCATCTGGTGAGCTTCTCCGGTTGGTGGAGAGCCTCCGCCAGCTGGTAGCTGCCATTTTGGACACCGGAGGAGTGCGGAGCAGCGAGCTCACGCTGCTCCACATGGCAACGGACTTACCCGGCTGCCGGTAAGCTCCATTTTAGCGTGTTTCCCCCCGTTTCCCCCTCCACATGCGGAAAGGGCCTTAGACACCTTCTCTGTGTCTTTTCCTCAGCTGCTTAAACACAACCCAGTCACCTTCTCTGGCCAAGATCTCACTGAAGACTCTCTTTACAAATGGACTCTCTACCTTATATATAATTCTGATTATCAGTGTGTTGGGTTTCACTTTCAAGATACTACTCCTGTTGCCTAGCAACCCTCGATCAAGTTGTACTTGTATTTCAAATAGCTGACCACCAAAGCAACTTTTTCACTGTTTGTGTGTGTGTTGGGTGGCTATCAGGTATATACAAAGAGAAAGAATATTACAATATACAGTATGCACCAAACAAGCACTACATTGTTTTTGTTGCTGTTGTGTGCCTTCAAGTAATTTCTTACCTACGGTGGCCCTAAGGAAAATCTATCATGAGGTTTTCTTTACAAAATTTGTTCAGAGGGGGGTTGCCTTTGTCTTCCTATGAGGCTGAATGTGTGTGGGTTTCCAAGGCTGAGTGGAGATTTGAACCCTTGTCTGTGGAGTCATAGTCCAAGCTGGTTCTTAAACACTACTGAACACTTTAATACATGTTTTATTCATAAAAGTGTCATACCTCCACCCATCAGGTCGAGTGGTGGTTGGTGATCATGTCAATGAGATGGTAAACGCACTAGGGGTTTTAATCTTAACAAAGCTATCTGATTATATTTTGGGAATAGGGTTTGTCACCATGGACAGCTCCTTTAAAGTTTTCATTTAAAATGGAGGGGTTCAGCTGTCCCACTAACACAGAAGCCACCAAGAAACTCCCATAAGAAGCCAAAGCATGGCAAAACTCTTGATTCCCTTCCTTGTGAAAGCAGTTTCTGGGTAGAATTAAAGTAGGGATAGCAAATGTGCTGGAACTATTCCCTTCTACTAATCATTCTTTCAAGCAAGAATTAGGAAACTTACCATGTTTTTCTCATTGAAAGAAAATAATTGAAAACTCCACATAAGAACCAGCATTTGTAGTGGTTTGAGTATTGGACTATGACCCTGGAGACCAGGGTTTGATTCCCCACTCTGCCATGGATGTGGCCCCTGGGAGTCCTTAGGCCTGTCACACACTCTCAGCCCCAGAAAACCCCATGATAGGTTCACCTTAGGATCACCATAAGTCAGAAACTACTTGAAGACAAACAACAACAACAGCAGCAACAACAACAACCTACTGAAAACTGGATTAGCATGAGGAACCTACCCCATTTTAGTTAATTCATACAACTTGTGTATTGACTATAAAAAAGTGTATAACATATATATTTAGGAGAAGTTTTCTAAAACAGAAGTTTTCAGATAATAAGCTTATTCACCCAAAAGGAACAGTGTTATAGCAAACATCACTTTAAAACTGACTTTAGCCAGTGCATGCCTATTCAGATACTCAGTTGGACTCACTCAGTGGGGATTACCCCAGATAAGTGTGCATAGGATTGTGTCCCTAACGGAAATAGTTCAAGAACATTGTCATTTTCCAGGTATGTCCCAAGCTTATGACAAACTCCATAAATATAAATGGCAATTCTCTTCCAAAAAGATCTATTGTTCCTAGGAGATCTATGTCCATTAACCAAGTTTTATATTTCTTGTCACTGAAAGCTAAACTAATGAAAGCTAACGGTAATTGATCCATTTTGTTAATGGTTTTGATAGTGTTTTGTGTCTTTGAGTTGGCTATGTGCTATTTCTTTTGTTCTTGAATGTTCACTTACTTGTAATTAATTTGCTTTTATGCTACATTTTAGATAAAATTTAGTTTTAATTTTTTTAAAAAAAAAAATAGCTGCCCTGAGTGCCTATTTTGGCAGAAAGGGAGGATAGAAATGCAATGAATCAATAAGTAATATTTGTTGATGTTCAATTCTACATTGCATGAGAATGGTAAACATGCTGATATTCACTTATTTCAAATGTTCAACCAATTTAAAAAAAAGATTTCTCCAGCATGCTGTACATTACATTATTTCTAAACCTTAAATAAAACAGGTTGGGATTCTTTTTCAATAAGTCTGATGCAGACAGTATGGCTGGCATCTTGTTGATCCATTGTGAAATGCATTTGTAACTGCCCAGTATTAATGTTTACAGCCATGGCTCTATTACCATGATTCTGAATGCTCCCCCCCCTCAATTTACTTTAACAGTCAGCAGTCACACTGGGTGATGGAGGTCTGTTTTGCTAGCAAACAGTGCACAACAGGATCATGTTTCCAGCCCTCTCCTGCAAGTGATTTGTGGCATGATGATCAGAAGCAACTCCTTTCTCACCACAGATCACAAGAAGAGGAAATGTCCTCTTCTTGTGCCCAGATTAGCAGCAGAACAGATGTAAATTGCTGGGTACAGCTGCTGGCTGTTAAGGTAGAATGGAGGAGTAAAGTCAGGAGCAAGTACATAGTTACACATTTGTAACTATTTCTGTGATGTGAGATCTCAGCCTGAATTTTTACTGGATGAATAGGTAACAGCCCATCTATACTTTTGTTGTTGTTGTTGTTGTTAAGAATCTTCATGTGTTTGGAAAGTGCAAGTGGTATCTTGGCACATATACTGGTATATAAAATGCATATATTGATGATTTGTATATGATTAATGTACACTTTAAAGAGGAGGGAAGCATTTTGAAGCCATTTTAATAATGCAGAGTTACCTTAAAAATATTACTGTGTGAACATTGAAGAGGATTTAATATGCTTCAATGTCTGGTGTGTTTTTCTGTCATCTCTTCTGAACAGATGTGAAACATCACAGACCTACTTAGCACAATATTGCAAAAAGATTTTGTTACTTGGTTGCTCAAGTTTTTCATTTGAATGAGTCATGCTGCCATTTACAATGGTTTAGATATTTGCTGTAAATGTATAAGAAATAATTTGCTTGAAGTTTCAAATAAATACACATTGATGTTCACAGAGATGCAACAACCTACTTTGATGAAAGAAATCCTGTTTTCTACATGAAAAAGAATCCTATGGGAGAAAGAGAGCCAATTTATTTACACAAAGATCAAAGCAACTTTTGCATGAACTGTTGATGAATACTTAGCTGTTGAGAGACTAGGAAGGGAGATTCAAGATTTCCATAAGGGGAAAAATAGAATGAAAAGTGTACATTTGTTTGACAAAAAGATCTTGTAAAAGCACTTACACAAGGGTAGGGCTACAGAATATATTGTGCAAATGGAACTGATGAGGTGATACAATTTATTTATGTGCTTTTAACTGATGTCATGTGTTGTATTTTAACCTGTTGTTCCCTGCCTTGATTCATAGGGAGGAGTGGGCAAGAAATTGTTGTCACCACCATCATCATCATCTTGTGGGTCATGTGTGGAGATTTGGAAGGTGTGGGGTACATGTACCCATCCTTGTGAGTCCATTCGCTCCTCCCATTTGTGGGTGGAATGGGAGCATTATAGTGAACATATTCCAGTTTTGACTGTCAGTAGAGCTGTGTCCATTTGTCTGATTTTCTCCTCCAGTGGCTGAGCCTCCTTTGGATTTGATGGCTATTCTTCTGATGTAGTGGTAGTATATGGCCAGTCCTGGCAAAATAAGTACATAGAATTACTCTGTAAGTTTCAGTAATTTCAGTGTGTATTATGATTCAACGTGATGACCTCAACTGCAGCAAACTATTTTTGAAAATGAGCACTCTTTAACACAGTGTAAGATTGTATAATTTAAAACCTTTCTGTTCTGCTGCAAATCAGTGAACATGGTTAAGCATCTATCATTGAAATCAGTAGGATTTTAAGATACTTAACATCATCTGACTATGCATTCAGACTTTCTTTACAGGGCTGCAGAAAACTGCTGAAGACACACATTCAAGTCTTTTAATGCAATCAGGTTTATCTGTTTATTTAGTTATTCAACTCAGAGCAGGGAAATACCTTTTAAAAATTAATTATAATTCTAGATACAAATCTAGTTATTGTTTCAGCTAACATTTTATAAAAATAATTCTTTAAATTCCTGTTTCTCAAAAGTAGATAAAATAGTTACCTTTTACTTACTTTATTAAAATACTGCAATGCTTCAAGCTGCTAGTTTGTGATATTCTTTCCTCCTGTGTACCTCACTGTTACTTCAACACACACAACAAAACAAAAGGCAACAACATGAGACAGAACCTGAGCCAGTACTTGTAACATGTGCTATACCTCCTCCACCATCTTTGCTACCATGTAAGTACCCCTTCAGATGATGTCTGGAACATGTTCCCAATTAGACTCCTCAAGAGTTTTCCTTGCTTGTCTTCTAGCTGTCATCCCTGCTTGTTCAATACCCATCATTCCCTGTATACCAGGGGAGGGTAGCTGGTGGTTCCGTTACCATTACCAAGGGGGATGTGAAGCCACTTTTGATTTTGCACCTGTTCTTCCAGCAGATGCTTCAGATTGTAGGGGAATCATCCAGGTGCTTTGCCTGGCATCATTTTGGTATCAGAGTTGTTGTGGAAGGAACACATATTCCTACAGTCATAGAGTTGGGAGAGGCCTCATGGGCTGTCAAGTCCAACGCTCTATTCACTGCAAGATGTCCAGCTAAATAATCTCCAGCAGGTAGCTGTCCAGCCTTCTTTCGAAGATGTCTAGAGCAGAAGACCCACACCTCCTCTTTAAGCAATTGGTTTCATTACCAAACTGCTCTTACTGTTAAGAAGTTCCTTCTAATGTTCAACTGAAATCTACTTCTCTGTAACTTAAAACCATTAGACTTGTTCCTACTTCTCGGGCAGCAAAGAACAGGCCTGCCCCTTCTTCTCTGTGACAGCCCTTGAGATATTTAAAGAGTGCCATCATGGAACCCTCAGTCATCTCCTCACCAAGCCAAACATCCAGTTCCTTCAACCTTGTCTCATATGTTTCATTTTCCATACCTCTTATCACCTTTGTTACCCTTCTCAGAACCTGTTCCAATTTGTTTATCCTTTTTCAAAGGAGCGATCTGTAACTGAACACAGTTCTCCAGATGAGGCCTGACCAGAGAAAAATATAATCAGACTATTATTTCCTTTGACTTGGAAATTATGGTTCAATTAATGGAGGTTAAGATAGCATTTGGCTTCTTTACTGCAGCATCACACTGATGGTTCATGTTCAACTTATTATCAACAATAATCCCAAGGTTTTTATTCACATGCTGATCTAAGTGTCCACCATCCTATATTTGTGCATTTAGCTGTTGTGGCCTAAATGTAGAATTTTGCATTTGTCTCTGTCAAATTTCATTTTAGTAATTTTTGCCCAATTTTCTAGTTTATCTGAGTCCTTTTGAATTACAGCCCTATTTTCCAATGTGTTAGCTGCTCCTCCCAGTTTTGTGTCATGTGCAAACTTGATAAGAATTCCCTCCCTCCATCATCTAAGTCACTGATAGAAATGTTGAAGAGTAATGTCCCTATACCAGAACCCTGAGACACTCCACTTGAGACACTCCGATTTGAAGTGTAGCCATCGATGGCAACTCTTTGAGCATGGTTTTCTAATCAATTATGGATCCATCTGAGAGTATTCCCATCTATTCCACATTTAATCAGTTTGCTAATCAAAATATTATGGGGGACCTTGTCAAATACTTTGCTGAAATCCAGATAAATGACATCCACATAATTCCTGCCACCAACTAAACATAAGTTTGGCAGGATTTTTTCTTGCCAAACCCATGCTTGCTCCTACCAATTGTCATGAAGATACTTGCAGACAGACTCTTGTGTAATCTATTCTAGTATATTTTCTGAGTATTGAGATCAGGCTGACCAGTCGATAGTTGCCTAGATCGATCTCTCTCTCTCTCTCAATCCTTCTCTCTCTTGTTTGCCTTTTTCAAGTCCTCTGACACTTCATCTTTTCGCCAAGATTTCTCAAAAATGATGACTAGTGGTTGACAGAGTACATAAGCAAGTTTCTTCAGTACTCTGGGATGAAGTTCATCTGTCCCTGCATTTGAGCTCATGAAGGTTAGCTAGGTGGTTTGTGACTAACTCCCTCGCAATTTTGATTTGCAATCCAGATTCCCTTGCCAAGGTGTCTTCTTATGCATGGAAGCACACAATTCTCTTTTTTGGGGAAAAAAAATCTGAAACAAAATAACTATTGAGCAGTTCTGCTTTTTCATTGTAATCTGTTAACATTTCACCATCCTTGATGAGCAGTGGTCTCACCATCTCCTTTGTCATTCTCTTACTTCTGACATATTTGTAAACCCTCCTTTTGTCACTCTTTGTTTCTCTAGTCAGCCTCAATTATTCCTGCAAACTTAGGCTGCACATCTGTACTCTTCCTTGGTGATTCATCCCACTTTCCATTCCTTATACACACTCTTCATTTTCTTTTCACTTCTTCCTTGAGTTTGCTGTGCAGCCACATTGGCTTTTTCAGATGTTACCCTATTTTCTTCTTCTACATGATTGTTTGTGATTGTGCTTTCTGAAACTCCTTCCTCAAGAACTCCCACCTTTGCTGGTTGTCTGTTCCTTTAGCCTCTCCAGCCATGGGATTATGCCTAATATTTTCCTTAGCTTGATAAAATCAGCTTTCCTGAAATCCATTTTCTTAAAATTTATTTATAACACTATTTAACATAACAAACAAGACACTACGGCCCTTTCCACATGTGGGGGGGGGAATGGGCAAAAACACCCAAAAACAGAGCTTACCAGCAGCCAGGCGAGTCCGTTGCCACGCGCAGCAGTGCGAGCTCACTGCTCCACAGTCCTCCGGCATTCCAAATGGTGGCTTCCGGTTGGTGGAGGCTCTCCACCAGCCGGAGAAGCTCACCAGCTGGAAGTCTGCCCCTGGCAGATCTGCAGGCACGCACTTGCGTGCATCTGCAAATCTGCTTCTGAGCCGGGCGACAGAGCGGCATGGGGTTGCGTGCTCCCTGGTTTTTAAAAACCTCTGAAAAGAGGTTTTTAAAAACCACGCTGTGTGACCGGCTCCGGTTGCTCCTGCATGGATTGAGGTGTGGGACTACAAAAAGTAGTCCACGCCAGTCCATGCTATGGTGCAGAAGACCTCCATTGGAGGTCGCTCTGCACCATTTTAAAATGCTAATGTGGAAATGGCCTACAGTGCATACTTTTTCCCTTATCACGTCTATCCCACTAACTCTCTCCCCTCTAATCTAAAACTACCATCCCTTTCTCCTATACTTAACATATAATAAAATTGGTTTCCAGCTCCCCAATGCAGAATGTAAATAAAAATTGTCATACTAACTTTTGTTACGTCAGTATAATGTAAAAGACATTAATTCCTTTGCTAATTTTACCATCTAGTAATAATCAAAAGCAACAATTTATATATTCATCTCTTCATCCTGTAAAAAGGGAATTAACAAATCCCAGTCTTTAACAGATAATGCTGTTTTATTTTCTCTTATTGAAGATGTTAATCTGTTAATCTTCACTAAATCCATCAATTATACCAACCAATATTCCTTGACTGGAATCTTATTGCTCCTCCACTTCTGAGTGTATAATAATCTTACCATTGGCACCTTATATCACAGAATTCAGCCATGTTTCTTATCTAGTGAATCTTCTATTAATCCCAACAAGTACAACTCTGGTTCCTTCTAGAAATTTACTTTCAATTTTTTTTCACCATAAAATAGAATCATAGAATCATAGAATCATAGAATCATAGAAATGTAGAGTTGGAAGAGACCACACGGGCCATCCAGTCCAACTCCCTGTCATGCAGGAACACCCTCAAAGCACTCCCGACAGATGGCCATCAAGCCTCTGCTTAAAAACCTCCAAGGTAGGAGACTCCACTACTCTCCGAGGCAGCAGATTCCACTGCCGGACAACCCTGACTGTCAGGAAGTTCTTCCTGAGGTTCAGGTGGAATCTCCTTTCCTGCAGCTTGAATCCATTGCTCCTTGTCCTGGTTTCTGGAGCAGCAGAAAACAAGCCCCCTCCTTCCTCTACATGGCATCCCTTCAAATATTTAAACATGGCTATCATGTCCCCTCTTAACCTCCTTTTCTGCAGACTAAACATACCCAGCTCTCTCAGTCTATCCTCATAGGGCATGTTTTCCAGGCCTCTCACCATTTTGGTCACCCTCCTCTGGACTTGCTCCAGCTTGTCAATATCCTTCTTGAATTGGGGTGCCCAGAACTGGACACAGTATTCAAGATGGGGTCTAACCAAAGCAGAGTAGAGTGGTACCAGTACCTCCCTCGATCTAGACACCATACTCCTGTTGATGCAGCCGAGAATTGCATTGGCTTTCTTGGCTGCCGCATCACACTGCTGACTCATGTTCAGCTTGTGGTCTATGAAGACTCCTAGATCCCTTTCACACGTACTGCTATCCAGCCACGTGTCCCCCATCCTATATTTCTGTATTCCATTATTTCTGCCTAAGTGTAGGACCTTACATTTCTCTCTGTTGAATTTCATTTTGTTCGCCCTGGCCCAGCTCTCCAATCTATCCAGGTCATTTTGAATTTTGATCCTGTCCTCTGGCATATTAGCAACCCCTCCCAATTTGGTGTCATCTGCAAATTTGATGAGCATGCCCTCTATTCCTTCATCTAAGTCATTGATAAAAATATTGAACAGCACTGGGCCCAGGACAGAACCTTGTGGCACCCCACTAGTCACTTCTCTCCAGGATGAAAAGCAGCCATCCGTGATCACCCTTTGGGTTCGGTCGGTCAACCAATTACATATCCAATTAACAGTAGCCCTGTCTAGCCCACATTTTACTAGCTTCGATGCAAGAATGTCATGGGGAACTTTGTCAAAGGCCTTACTGAAATCGAGATATGCTACATCCACAGCATTCCCTTCATCTATCAAGCTAGTAACTCTATCATAAAAAGAGATCAGATTAATCTGGCATGACTTATTTTTGAGAAATCCATGTTGACTTCTCGTGATTATTGCGTTGTTTTCTAAATGATTAGAAACTGAACGCTTAATGATCTGCTCCAGGATCTTTCCGGGTACCGATGTCAGGCTGACTGGGCGATAATTATTTGGGTCCTCTTTTTTTCCCTTCTTGAAGATGGGGATAACATTTGCTCTCTTCCAATCTGCTGGAACTTCTCCTGTCCTCCAAGATTTCTCAAAAATTATAGCAAGCGGTTCCGAAATGACCTCTGCCAGCTCTTTTAATATCCTAGGATGCAATTCATCTGGCCCTGGAGACTTGAATTCATCCAATGCGGCCAGGTATTCCTGTACCACCTGTACCATAAATTGAATTCCAGATTTTTTTCCCTCTTCACATATCCATGAGTTTTCCTGAAAATTTAGCTTCATGCTTGACTATACTCTTCTTTGCCCTGTCCCACACCTGTGAACTCTGACATTACAAAGTTAATTCTCCTTAAATAATTGACTACTTTGATTCCAGGGACTAATTTCTCCCTCTTAGTTAAGATCAAGTCAAAGACTGCTGATGCCCTTGTTTCTTCCTCTACCTTTTGAAATAGTAAATTATTTGCAAGGCACATCAGGAATTTCTTGGACAGCCTAGGCTTAGCAGAGATAGTCTTGCAGCATGTATCAGGGGAATTGAAGTTCTCTGTAGTTCTCTGGCAATTCTTGCATCTTTAAGATTTCCGAGATTCTTTTTTTTCCTGAAAATCATCATCCACCACCTCTTTGTTTGGTGGCCTGTGCTAAACTCCTACCACAATATTGTATTTCTTTCTATCTATCATTTATTTTATTTTTTACCCAAATGCTCTTCACTGATCACTTGCATGGATTTTTGTAAAAATGAATTTGTCTTTGACATATAATGCTATTCCCCTTCCTTTCAATTGTAATATTCCAGCTCTGGGAATCATTGCACCAGGTCTCTGTTATATTTATAAAGTCATATTTACCTTTTTGCACTAGGACCTCAAGCTTATCTTGTTTGTTTCCCAAACTCTTATGTGTTGGTGTACAGACATTTGAAGCTTTAGAATTCATATCCTTGTGGTTAGAGCTTGCCTTTGGGTTAATGTTTGAGTTATCTTCTCTAACCCCCTCTCCAGGGATTTAGTTTAAAGCCCTCTTGAGCAGACTTGCCATGCTATTACCAAAGACACTCTTCCCAGTCTTCATGGAATGCAATCTGTCTATAACCAGCAGTCCTTTGCTGAAGAAGTCAAGACAGTGGTGCCAGAAGCAGCTATTAAACTGAGTGTGGATTTGCTGCTCCAGCAGCAATAGGGCATGTCCATGCCTGAAATCAGGGGGATGATTGGGTCCTTCCAAGAGGAAAAAAGCATATAGCAACGATTGGCTAACTTCTGTTAATGTACTTCCAGTGCATTCCTTGCCTTTACTCAGAATTGGAACCCTCTAGCTTTCTGTGCATCATACAAAATGTACTATAAAGGGCTGGAAAATCCATGTGAAGAGATCTATGATGCCACAGAGGGCTGCAAAAAGAGGAGAGGGGAAAGACCCCAAACTGGTTGCTGAAGATGACTGAACCTTGACAATTGAGTCTAACATCCAGGTGACGTTTGGAATTTGTAGGCAAATTTCAGGGGCTATCATACAGTACGTTTTCTTCTCAAAGTTAAACTAAATTTACACAGCCTTTAATGCATACTTTATAACTGAGTCAGCATATAGCATTACGTTACTTGGCATATTTAGAGTATTCTTATTTGTTCAGTTAAAGATCTTTAGGATAGTCTCTTTGTGGTTTGCACAAATGAATGCTATGCATCTTAACTCAGTGGTAAGAATGTTTAGGGGAGCTTACTCCCAGAAGCTGGGCCAGTGTGGTGTAGCGGTCTAAGCATCAGATTCATATCCCTGCTCAGCTATGGAAACCCATTGAGTGGCCTTGAGCAAGTCACATTCTTTCATCCTGAAAGAAAGGCAAAAGTAATCTACCTCTGCACAAATCTTGCCAAGAAAACCCAATGATAGGTTCATGTTAGGGTCACTGTAAGTTAGAAATAATTTGAAGGCACACAAAAACATCACCTAAAAGTACGTGGAACTGCAGCAAGCCTACCTGCCCAACCAATTTTATTGCTTCTGCATGAAACATTTCAATGAAAACAACTGAGTGGAAACTCATTCTCTGCCCTCACCTGAAAACTTCCAAGCATCCTCCAGTCTGGTTTAATGTTGCGTATTAGGTTACTGCCTTCATCAGTGATCAAGTCACATATATCAGTTGTTCTATTCTAAGGCCATTTCCACATTATATTCTTATAGCGCAATCATTCCACTTTCAACATCCTATGGAATCCTGGGATTTGCCATTTAGGGAGGGGCCAGCCTCTTTCAACAAAAGAACAGATCTGAGATCTGTTAAATTCCCCAAGAGAAAAGTGTTGAGTTTGAAGTGCTGCGAGAAGTGGAGTTTGAAAGATGGCATACCATTCTTCTATTAAGGTATTTTCTTATTCTCCCTATAACACAACTCTCTTTCCTTTGCACACTGTTTATGGAGTGATGCTTTTCCCACTTCTCACTTTAGCACTACTAATTGCTAATAATTACATTTTGTTGAGGATTCTGCTTTGGTAAATAAACAAACAAAAATAAATTCTAGAAAATAAGAGTAATGTAATTCTTGAATAATTAAGGATAAACAAAAATAGCAATGAAGATAAATAACAACATATCTAGAATCTAAGCCCTACATAGAACAAAATGTCCCACAGCAAAGCAAAATCAGGTCAGACCACAATGGCAAATCAAAGACAATTTATCTTCAAAAGAATGTAAACATTAAACTAAAACACCTCTTTTATTTCTATGTCTATAAGCCTCCATAAGATCAACAAACCTAAGCCTAAAACTCAAAACTGAATTACTAATCAACTGGTGGTAACCCAGTCTCATAAAGTTAGCTGCAAAACTTACAAATAACAAGAGCTACCAATCTATTCTCCCAGAAGTAAGCTTGCTCTAGTCTCAGTACAAAAAAAAAAAATTGTCTCCTCTCATCTACTCTACAATTTTTTGCTAGTTTCATACTATTTTAATAGTCATTGACCCATCCTAAGGGATGCTGGAGTTTGTAATTGGTGACGAACTTAGAATTATCTGCTTAAGAATTATGGTGTGGTAATTCAAAGATGTGCCCTTTTGCACAGAATTTGCAGTTTGCAGTTTAGGGAGCGGCATTTAGCATCCTCAGCCAGAAAGCTCTTTGGCCTCAGTAAACTACAAATCCGAGAATTCCACAAGATGTTGAAAGTGGAATGATAGCATTATAATAGTGTAGTGTGAAAATGGCCTTGGATTATGATTCTGGAGATCAGGGTTCAAATCCCTGCTCGACCATGGAAACACACTGGGTGATCTTGGGCAAATCATACACTCTCAGCCCCAGAGGGAAGCAAAGGCAACCCTCCTCTGAACAAATCTTGAAAAGAAAACCCTGTGATAGGCTTGCTTTAGGGTTGATATAAATGAGAAATAACCTGAAGGCGTACAACTACAACCACCACCTTTAACTATATTCAACTGCTGTCCTGTGTACTTGCAAGCTGTTCTCATAAGACATTCAAGTAAACAAGAGGAGGGAATATAATTCTAGAATAGAATCCTTTTACACTGCAACTTTGGGTTCAGCCCCTTAGGTCTCATCCTCACTTGACACACACCCTAATGACATGACATTGTAGTATCATGAGCTCTTGTATCCTTTGCCTTTTCTTTTCTTTAATTATCTCTCCCAACACTGAAATGTTGAAACTTTCCTAATGTTGAAATTGAGATTGCAGACACCTTAAGGCTGAGACCTGTCGTTGCAAAATTCATTAAAGTACCACACACACTGACTATACCATTTAAACAAAGTACTCCATTATAAAAATAATTAAGACTTCATTGCACTAGAAGCAATTTCACATAGTAAATGCTTCTTCACTATCCTCATTTCTTCACTGTTCTCACTCATCGGTGGTTTGGAATGGCTGGATTTTTCTTTCTTATTTACAGAGGGTTAGTATGACAAGACAAATATATCCTAAGCATGTTGTGTATCTCACAGGTGAAGGTGAAATCAAGTTGAAAAATATGGATGAGGCTCTGAAAAGGAAACAATTTCCTCAGTACAGGCAGGAAAAATGTTAATAGTCCCTAGAAATCTTTGGGACAATAAATAGAACAGAAGACCTGATAAGGATAGCAGGAAGAGAGTTTCCATTTTAAAGAAGACAAAAAAAAGGAGCACATTCTTATCAGCCACCTACCACATACTATAATTTAAAAGCTGTTGAGTAGACTATTTCTTTATAGGTCTGAGAAGTTGCTGTGTGTGGAGACCCAAAATACCTTGATTAGCTATGGCAGCTGAGCCAGGAAAGGAACCCCTGCATTTCGACATGTAATTTAAGAGCTCCCCAAAGTCATTCCAAAGAGACAAGGACAACATGATTTACTTTGGGAAGGAGAGAAGGGGGACTTTAACATCATAGGCTTAACCTTCAGTGTTTCATGGGATGGGGTGGGGGCTGGTGAAACAAAGAACATGGCTTTCATTGCCATTGATTTCTCTCTTAAGGCTTTTGTCAAATTTAGCTATTTAGGTGGCAGGAGATTTCTCAAGACAGCCAGGTTGTGCATTTTGCTGATGCTCTTCAGCTAGAAAGTGACAGCTACAGGGGGAGAAAAGATGATGCCTTGATATTACATGTGTATGACACAGACTTTTTCTCCCTTTTCCTTAATTTAAAGATGAGATGTGAGATAAGTCTTTCTAATAGAAAGAGAAAATCTGCATTTCTAGCCAGGATGTAAGCCCTCACCCATTTCGTATTTGCATGTAGGAACAAAGCATTTCAGAGTTTTTCAAAGATTAGATTTCATGAGATTTGCATTTTTTTTCATTTGAAGACTTTTTTTGTGACAATTTCATTTAGGTAGAAATACTCCTATCAGAGAATATTTATTAGACAGTCTATTACAAATATTGCATTTTTTTTATTGCTGTTTCTTTGTCTGTTTTGTAGCTATTTTATGAAATATACACATTTCATTGTTATTTGTTTTGATTTGACTGTTTTAACTGATATGAGCTTGAGCATTATTACTAGTAGTATTAATATTAATTGGCAGAATGACCATTATGTAGTATACAGTATGACCATTACCTACTTCATAGTGTTGTAGCATCAACAGGCAGAAAATGGATCCCTATCACAAACCTCCCTCATGCCAGAGATCATTCACACAAGGGAGTGGGTGGGAATGTCAGGCCGGTGCTTCTTGATTGATGGGAGAATGGACCCCCATTCAATCCCTTAGCTGCTTATCAGTAAGTAGAGTTTGGTGGACTTTCACAGTTCCTGCGTAGCCCCTAACCACAATCTATGTAGGGATAGCGAATATGTAGCTGTTATAATTGTAGATTGCATATTCTTAACTGCCCAACAGGATTCTGGCTGGTATTAGTAGTATATGATTGTAATCAATTGGATTGTTCACCATATTGGATTGTTCACCACTACACCCAGATACTTGCGGGTACCTATTACAAACAGGTACCATACAAATATATATTTTTAAAATGAATAGACTTAACACATTGAATAGTTTAAACTTCTAAGATTTCTAACACATTTCTAAATTCTTAACATTAAAGTTCTAAGAAAATAATTATATTGCACAAAACCAAACAGCAGATCTAAGAATGGGTAAATGCAGAGATCCAGTGTGGGTAGTAGTTAAAATGATGCTGTGGGACTTGAGAGATCCAGCTTGCAGTGCCAACTGAGTCATGAAACACTAGAGGACATTTGGTTGATCAGTGTCTCTTAACCTGTCATATCTCACACAAAGCTCAGAGAAGAGCCTTTTTTGCTGTTTTGGGCACACTGTGAGAAATGTAGAGTCTAAATGTGAGAAAGAAATAAAATAAATAATCACAAACCCATTTCAGGAATCATGCTTAGCCTCTTTGCTTCCCAGGCCTTAACAGGATCTTCTCCATTCACATTTGCTACACCACTAGGCAGCTACTGTTCAATAGTCCTTGCCCCCTTCTTAGAGCACTTCTCACCAAGTCTTGGCTCCTTGGCTCATCATCCAGTCATACCTCATATACAGTCACCTCCATACATCCCACAAAGAAATTCTTCTGAGTCACAGTGGGTGATGGCCTCCATGTCTTGGGGTAGTGTGTCTAGTATGAGTTTTAGTCTGAACTTTGAAGGAGTTTTCCAAGATGCTAAACTTATTTGGGGGCAGGAGTAGCATTCAGAGTAAACCCCAGAATGGATTTGCCACTCCAATAACATGGAAGCCATTAGCTGCCACTGCTTCTAACTGTATGAAATATGCACAGTTTGTCACATCCTGTGGCAGATAATGAACCTCTGATTTGCTCTGGCTGCATGTGTAGAACAGAATGTAGAAATTGTGATTACTTGGTGGATGGGTATACACTATTCTCTAGGTCAGATATAGAAGACAAGAAAAGCATTAACTGAGTGATTGTTCACTCACAGTTAAGTCCTTTTTATACAATGATGTATAAGTCTGTATTGGTTTGCAGCCATGAGGTATAATTAGATAGATGATGGATGGATGGATAGATAGATAGATAGATAGATAGATAGATAGATAGATAGATAGACAGACACACAAATAGACACACATACACACACACAAACTGATATCAGTTCCAATATATAGGCATGTAAAAATCTGTGAGACTGTTTTTTTCTTCCCACACAGCAATTTATGTATATTTTCCTGCCTTTCTCTCAAATTGCATGGATTTTATAAACAGTTTTATAATATATCCATTTTTCTACACATTTCTCCATTGACGAAAGCATATTTGTGTGTATTTTTCAAATATATGCATTTTAAGTCATGCACTTTTTTTTTCAATTCACACCATTTTATGTGCATTCATTTTGCCTGAAAGTGTCGTAAGTGTTTACATTGCACTAGAAATGCATGGATGTCCATTGCAAGATGTGCTTCCTCCCACGTCAGTCTTGGAAGGTATGAAAAAGATACTTCTGTAAAAATATGTAAACCCACAGGTGACTTTAAGATTGCAGTGATAAATACGACTTCAGGTTATTGCATCCCAAGTCATATAAGAGGTGTTATATTGATTAGCATAAAGCATAAAATGATGCAAATCATAAAGAGAAAAAAGCCAGCCTCTAAGGAAAGTGTCTCCGAATAAATTCCCCATTAAAGCAAAACAATTTCTTTCCCCTTTTTAATCCTTTCCATTCCATGAGTCCTTCTGGCTTAACTTCTCACCAATAAACCTGTAATATGCATCATTTTCAGTAATACCAACACCAGAGAATTAATCTAATTTAAAAGCTTAGAATTCCTGGTAACTATAGTCACCTTTGAAAACTTGAGAGCTTGAATATTGCCACCCTCAAACAAAAGCTTCTATGATACTTTGAGAAAACTATGATATAAATGGGAGCATGCTTTTTGGACTCTACTTCCCAGAATCCTGCAACCAACAAGATCATTCTGGGAGCTGGAATAAAAAAAAAAAAGTGTTCTGACTGCTAAAGTGATATCAGACTATATAAAACTTTATTCCGGCAGATAAATTGTTCTCTTCTTTTAATCAAGGCCTGTATAGTTTTCCAAGCACTTTCCAGACTAGCAGTTTTCATTTTTGATAACATATAATCATTTTCAGTAGGGGCTGATGGCTTCTGTGTCAGTGGAGTGGTTCTGCAGGTTCTGGCTAAACTTGAAATGCAAGAATTAGAATTGGAAAGTTCCATAATGTCAGCATCCAGTAAGAGGCTGCTGTTATATTATTATGTAGAGGAGCTGTCAAAGTGACTAATTCACAATGGGACAATGGGACAGATGAGAATTGGTCCTGTTCTTCGTCAGGATACCAAGTAGGGAGTGCTGATCTGCATTTTGGTTATGTCCTGTTATGCATCTTCACAATTCACAATTCACTAAAAGGATTCCATGGTACTTCTGCTATGTATCTAAGTATATTTAAAGTCACATAATGTAGACCATGATAGAGGATCCTGGCCTATCGGACTAAGCAACCTCACAAAGTTATAGTGATGATATAAAAGAGTGGGGTAAACTACTAAAGCATTCCAACCCACATGTAGATAAGAGTAATGTATAAATGTAAAAATAAATCCCTTGGTATTTCATCTCTTTGCAATGTATGAAACTAATTTTCTTAAGTATTTCCTTTGCCTGATGTTGTAGATTTGGTTCATGATTTGAATCAGTTGCATGCAGAATTCTTAAAATCTGTTTAACAACAGGTTCCATGTGGAAGGGACCAAAATAGTAATCCCTCCCAAAAAAGTGTGGAAAAAAGCCAAACTTTGCTAATCAGTCCCAAACTCTCATGTAAATGTTTGGGATATCAGCATGCTAGAAATGTCAAATTTTGTCAATAGTACTTTATTAATATGGATTCTAGAGGGAAAAAAACCCTCTGAATACTATTATTATTATAGTTGTTGTTGTTGTTGTTGTTGTTATTAAGCAGAAGCAGCTGAAGCAGTTACCAGATCTGATCCAAAACATAAGTTGCAGTTTTTATGTTGGTCCCATAGGTAACACATCAGGTTTTGTGGCCCTTGTGCTCAAACATGTAGATTTTTATAGCATAACAGGCAAACAAACAAACAGGCAAACACTTTAAATGCTAGCATAGATTATGTTTTACCAGGGGACATTTCTTTCAGAATTGATTCATGAAGGACTATTATTGATGGGGAAGAACAAGAGTATACTGAAAGGTTGGACAAAAATGCAGCCATGTGCCTGTGCCAATAAAACTTTTTGAAATGACTAACATTTCATTTTCATGTATTTTTGCCTCCGTATGGTTTTACAAATAATTTTACAGGAAAGGTTCTACTGAAAATGCGATAAAGGCACCAGACAGAGCTATCTAAATGATTTGATATTATGTTACGAGCTAGATTAATGTACCTGCCTGCAGCTAATATATTACTCTTACTACGCTGCCAGAAATGAAACATCATGTACACCAACTGGTACTTTATTGCTTTTAGTTAGTATCCCATCTTTTGAGGGAACAGCAAATCAACGTCATTCCATTACACCCCACTCTTTAGTTGTTGGTTGTTTTATGATGGTGATTCCTGACCAGTACAGTTCTATGCTAAATAGTCAAGAGATTACATCTCTGGAGATGAATGCCTTAAATTCATACAGAGGTAAGCCTGAAATTCATGCAGAGAAAAAAAAAATTCAATAAAGGAAATGGGGATGAAGTCTAGTCAGATTTGGAAACATTATTTTTGCACCATCTCAGTTGAAATGCGGGCCTTGGTTAACTGGAGTCGTCTAAGTAGATGGACTTTCTTTTCTGTTCTCCTGTTAGGTACAAGATGAAACATAAGGGAAATACATGGACTTTAAAGATGTTCACCTTCCTTCTAGAAAGTCTGTAGTGTTCAGTAGACAGTCATATGCATAAAGTCATATGCATAAAGCTGTGGGTCTCATTCCAGGAGAAAGCAGCATACAAATATAATAAATAAATAAAATTAAAAAAAATAAAGTTGCTGTTCTGCAACATTGTTTTTTCCTCCTCACGTGAGGACTGAAACACTGAGACTTATATGTGACTTCTATGTGCCAAAATAAAAGAAATGATTATTCAGAGGGAAGATCATCAAGTGATATCTAAAACTTTTGTACAGTCAGCAATATCAAGTGTCAAGGATTGGGTATCTTTAAGAATTCCCATTTCCTCCCTTAGATATTTCTATATGAATAACAGGGAATTGCACTATGATGTAATTCTTCACGAATTTTTTTGTCTCAAAGAAAGCAACAAGCATTTTCAGGCCATTTTCTTTTCTTTTTTTTTTTTTGCAACAGCTATAGCTGTGCAGTTTTTGAAGTCTTCACAATTCAGGATTTCCTCTCAAAAAATTCACATGTAGTATTTTTCTGCAGAAGAGTATTGTCTGCACAGGAAACACCATGTTATCTGCAGAAATATTATTTTTATGTGCAGAAAAGGGTAGGCTTTTGTAGAGAAATATATGTAGTTAGTTTCTGTACAATATTCACACTATTTTGTGTGTGTGAAAAAAATAGCACACAAGGCCTGTTCTTTGCAAGACCATGCAACCATGTGTGAATTTTGTGCAGCATAAGTCCCTAGTTATAGCATTTTATGCACCACAAACAGTACTTTCTGTGCAGAAAAGAATTATTCTGTGCACAAGAAATATTACTTTCTGTTCAGAAAATGCTGTTACCTGAATAGAAAAAGCTGTTTCCTAGATAATACTGCCATGTGCAAATTTTACAGAGAATAAGAACCAAACTGTGAAGATTCTTGTCAGATCAGGATTCTCCTTGTCAGGGTTTTTTTTTTTTTTTTAACACTGAAGAACTTGTTCTTCAAATATTTTTGAATAGTCTTTCCATGCTTAGCTTTGTATCATCTTAGGCCATTTCAACCCTACACTATTACAGTGCTATTATTCCACTTTCAACATCATGTGGAATTCTGGGATTTGTAGTTTGCTGAGGCCCAAGAGCTCTCTGGCTGAGGATTCTAAATGCCCCTCCCTAAACTGCAAACCCCAGAGTTCCATAAGATGTTGAAAGTGGAATAATAGCACTGTAACAGTGTAGGCTGGAAATAGCCACTGAGAAAAGTCTGAAAACCCAAGATACAAAAGCAAAACAGTCTGAGCTATATAAGTTGTCTCAGATGAGATAACGGTAATCACATGTATGTTTTGGAAGAAAATGACTTTTCTGGAAATAGGCTCTAAAATATCTAGAATACTTCCAAAACATCTCTTCTTTCTCTTTCTCAAATTTAAAATCATCCATCTAGGCCAGTATCACTTCCAGGCAGTAGTTTATCCTCATCCATCCCGGTACCATTTCCAGGCATTACATTAAAGAGTGCTTCGACACACTGGAGTCAGCAACACACTGGTAACAGCTTGCTCCCTGTATTCTCACTTAGCGGTCTCATGTTGAAGTTCTTTATTTAAAAATCCTTCTCAAATTGCAGAGGAGCATTGGGACATAACCACACTACTTTTTGTAGCAGCTGTTTTTAAGACTCCTATGGAATCATTTGGGTAAAGCTACAAAGGATCTCTGGGCAGCAAAGTATATGGATTTCATTATGAATGCTCCCTCTCCTCCTGCCCACCACATTTATTCAAGTACTGCTCTAAAGATATTAAAGGTAGCTACATCAATATAATATGTATTAAAGACAACAGAATGCAAATAAACTTTTAAAATATAGTTGCAGAAATAATTATTAATTTACGTATAAACTCAAAGGCTTCTAAAGCAGCTATGTTTTCAGTATCTGTTGAAAAACAGCTTGTTTACAGTGATTGGACCCAAACAGTAAGGTGCCAAAATTCTAAACACCCTCCCAGTAGCACAGACCCCAGCAGTCCATATAATGGACCCATGGCAATTAAAGTGAAGTCGCTTTAACGCTATAGCAGCAGGTCCAGGAGCCATGCTTCTGAATGACGTCATCGCTATCCAGCTGCTATCCCATCCCCAAGCATTGCCAAATTGCCATATTCAGAAAAAAAACTTCTATAGTGCTTCAATCCCATCAGCTGTTATAGTGTGGTATATATAGGTATAGTGTGGCATTATAGTGCTGTTAGTGCTATGTGTTATGGTGAATCCAGCAGTGGGTGGGTTGTGAGTGTGCCCAGATTGTTCCTCCCTCAGTGACTCCCATGGTGTGGTAACTTTCTGTCACTAATCCCTGTTTATTTTAAATGTCTCCTTTGAGTCAATTTTTTAAAATACATTTTTAAAACAATATACGGGCAAAAATGCAATAGTGTTCTGGCATGTCCTGCTGTTACAACATTGCTGTGTTAGTACAACTTCCCAAAAAAAAAAAAAAATCACCACTCAATCAGGGGCAGTGGGGCAGGGTGAAGGTGGAGCATGAGAGTGGCCAAGGACACTGTAATGCAGAAGGAACACTGGTGGCAATACTGCTACCCATCCTCTTAAGGGGGAAGGGTATAGAAGAGAACATCCCTAACCTAACAGCATCATGCAAATGGTGACGCAACCATTATAATAGTGTAACATGCTAATGGTCTCTAGTGTGGAAAGGCCATAGTGCTGTAACTGTGTAGCGTGAAAGAGCCTCTGAAAAACAGCAAAAGAGATGATCATAAGTAAATATTTGCAAAGATAGTTTCTCCTGTAAATATTATTGTATAGTGTAGCATAAAATGTTCAAAACATTATCTGGAATCCTGCTAGTGAGTAATGACAGTGTAAGCCCACCTTAACACTGTTGTTACCCACTTTTTCTGCCATTGTGAAGAATGGAATCTTTACCAGCTGTGCAACAATCAAAATGTCCCCCAAACCACACCTTTTTAGTGACACAGCCCTTGTCTAACATGCTTACTTTCATCACAGTGTAGAGCATGAATCAGCTGAGAATTTTACCTGTAGCTGGGTGTACTGCAAGGATGTCATCTTCAGGGACCTCCCAAGGGCAGCTGGAGATTGTTGCAGATGCCTGTTGACGTGCATCCAGTTACAAGAAAATAGCTGGAGACATCTCCACTGATCCCTCCCATCTCCAACAACATGGCAATACCTGTGTTGGAGGGCTGACTCCTTTGAAAAAAATGGATTTTGGGGAGTAGCACAGGGAGATGTGGCAATATGCCAGATATTTCTCTCCTGATGCAGGATCTAAGCCATTA
This sequence comes from Ctenosaura bakeri, assembly GCA_948474755.1. Taxonomy (NCBI): domain Eukaryota; kingdom Metazoa; phylum Chordata; class Lepidosauria; order Squamata; family Iguanidae; genus Ctenosaura; species Ctenosaura bakeri. The sequence continues at coordinate 31,963 of CAOLHI010004995.1, read as the reverse complement.
ATAATGATCAAAGATTTAAACTAACACAATATTTATCCATTTATCAGTATGGAGGGACACTGTCATCATCTGACATACGAATCAAGTCTGTCTCATAAATGTTCATATCACATTGTCATCATTGTCTTCATATGGATTGTTGTATTCTGATATTTGTTTGTTTGAGAAAAGTAGTGCTACAGCTTTGCAGATAAACCACACATGGGCCTGTCATTGAAACAGGACTGGAAATCCTGTGGGTCTCTGCCCAAGCCAGCATAGCCAATAGTAAGGAACCCTGGAAGTTGTAATTCAACAAATTGATGTCCACACAACTCCCATCCCCACTATAAAGCCATTTCCAGTATGTCTGGGTCATATCTAGCAATAGATCACATGGAAGGCAGCCAGTATATCCAGTATTTCCCTTCTCTCTTCCACTGTGCAGGAGCAGATGATGCATTGCATGGAACTATAACGTGAAAGGAAAACCATGAAATCAAGCAGAGGAATGTTGCACCAGTTGAGGCCTCATCGGCCTAAGACAAAGGATCTAAATCTTTGCTTTTTATATTCTCCCCTTCAAGAATTAAGAATTTCAAAAGTTCTCTCCTCAATAGTGAGATTATGGCCATTTCTGCACTAGACTGTTATAGCGCTATGATTCTACTTTCAACATCCTATGGAATCCTGGGGTTTGCAGTTTTGGGAGGGGCCACCCAGCAGCCAGCCAGCCCCTCCCAAAATTGCAAACCCCAGGATTCCATAGGATGTTGAAAATGGAATCATAGCACTACAACAGTCTAGTGTGGAAATGGCCTTTAAGAAGTGTGTATCTGTGTGTACCTGTGTCTGGTACTTTGCAAAAAATTTGGTGAACTTACCTTTTTTGTTTTCTTTTATATAATATATATTACATGACAAAAATGTTGCACTAAAATGAGTTTTGTGTAAAATACAATTCTTTTGTGTAGAAATAGGGGAAGGGGTATACAAGGCACTGGCTTTTGTTAAAAAAAAAAAATTATGAAATTTTTGCAAGTCCTTAAAGCAAATGTGCGACGGAGCCCTGGTGGCACAGTGGTTAAATGCTGGTACTACGGCCTCATTGTTGTGAGTTTGATCCTGCCAAGTTCCAGGTTGACTCAGCCTTCCATCCTTCCTCAGGTCACTAAAATGAGTACCCAGCTTGTTGGGGGCAATTAGCTAAAAAGGACATTGCAAACCGCTTAGAGAGCACTTAGCTGATAAGTGATATAGAAATACACATGCTATTGCAATTGCGTGGCTGTTGGCAGCCTTTCTCAGTATCTCAATGTTTCTCGGTAATTTTTCAAACATCTTCAGGCACTCTTTTTAACTGGAGCAGAGACAATTTGAGAATACTTTTAACTTTCCTACATTGCCACTCCAATGGAGTTTAGAGCATCTACTCTTTGGTAGGATGTATAATCCACTCCTCAGAACCTCTTGCTAGGGGTCAAAAAGTGGAGAAAGGGAAAAGAAAAGTTAAGTGCATGACTTACTTCTATTTGTTCAGTGATTTGATGCAAGCCTTTTTGTTTTTCTATAGCAGTGAAGAACAGTGTACACAATATGTGTTAAATGCTATTTGCAGGATGTAAGGAGCAACTTCTTTTTTTCTGTAGCTATCTATGAGATAATATCGTTTTTGTTGCAGTGTGCCTTCAAGTCATTTCTGGGTTGGGGTGATCCTAAAGCAAACCTATCACAGGGCTCTTTTATTTAATGGGGGGAGATTTGTTCAGAGGGAGTTTGCCTTTGTCTTCCTCTGAGGCTGAGAGTGTGTGACATCTATGGTCACCCAGTAGCCAAGTGGAGATTTGAATTCTGGCCTCCATCATTGTAATCAAACCAATACACCACACTGGCTCTCTATAATGTAATTTATTTTAAACAAATAAATCACAGATTGAAAAGGGAAATAAATAACTTTGCACTGTGTCTACTACAACTGCAACAGAGCATGTATGATATTACTCTCATGTCTAGAGCATGGGAACTACCTATCACAAGTGTGCATTTTTAACACAGTTGATAATTGCCAATCCATAGCTTATAATGTGTATGCATATTGTTTAGTTTCTGTTTATATAGGATGTACACAATCCTAACTGAGTGTGACTAGCCCAATGCTGGACAGTGTCATAGCACAGTATGAACATTAATCTGTATTTTCCAAGTTCCAGACCAAAGTTCTGACCACTACCCTTCAAGAAAATACACATCTAAATCACAGAGGTTGGAAACATTACCTTTTTGGTATAATTTTGGTCAGTTCCCTTGCTTTGTGGGGGACTATGAGAGTTATAGTCCCCCAAAGTAATTTTTCATGTATGTTGAATTGCATTATTTCTTTATTTGGATATGCATTTTCCAGAGGTGTGGAAATAGAAAAAAATGGAAATATGGATTTGAAAATGTAAAAGTTTCACATTTCACAGAAATAAAAATATGCAGTAATTATCTTGACAGTTTGGTTCTCCACTATGTGGACATTAAGAAACCTATTCTTCAAAGTCAAAACTTTCCTTTTGCATTTTGTGAATTTAAATTTTATTTCCATACTGAATAACAATTGTGTCTTTGATCTGATTCTTCTTCTTAAAGACTCACATATGGTGCCATTAGAAAGGGATTGAACTATTCCTTCCACTCATTCTCTTCCAATGTCCAAAGAATCTCTGAACACAGTAGGTAGGAATACTGAAAAATAGTAGTTGATTGCTTTGCATATTTTTTTAAACTATGTATGTTTTACTTTTGTTCTGTGCAAAAGTTGTTCATGTGTAGTTGATGCCATGTTTACGATCTGATGAACTGCAATCCTGCCACCAATATTCCTAGGTGTGATAAAGATACTCTTTTCTTGTTTGCAACATTCTTGCAAACAAAATCCACCCTTTGGCATGGAGTATTTGAGTTCATTGAAGGAAAGGCAAGATAATTTGGCACATGAAATGATCCCCTGAAAATATGTCATCATCACCTTAGGAGCACTGACAGCTATGGGGTGATAAACATTTTAAATACATGAATGAATATTTAAAATATGCATACTTTGGTGTGTCTAATCTGAAGGAAAAAAAATCTGCATTCTGAGAAGCATGAAACCTGGTGATTATCTAAGATCCAACCCACACATCACCCCGACGGCTCATGAGCAGGGGATCTCATACAATAATTTGTAGGTAGAATTTCTCCAGCATCACTATAATATATCTCTTTGTGTGTGAATGTACTTATGTAGCCCCTTAGGCACAGATGAGTTTTGCTGAAATCAGTGGGACAAGTTTGTCATGATTAATAAAAGTCTTCTAAATTTCAGTGGCACTTAAGCATTGCCGTGTTGCTTTGGATATAGTTCAATACATTCAGTGTTCAGCAGAAATGCTAAGATTCAGATATGCACAGATGATTTAAAGAGCAGTGAATTCATCCTTGCTTAAATTTAGAAAGTAGAAAGGCTTTCCAGGGGTTCACTCCACAGATTCAGAGCTCCTTTGCTCTAGATGTCTGAATAACATCATCCAGATAAAGCCTTTTAAAAGGGTTTTCTGGATGAAAGGGATTGATTCACTGAGGTTTAAAAGGTTGAAGACAAAAAAATGTTAAAGCCTTTTAAAGCAGGAGGATTAAGAAAGCTGCTGGATGATTCTGGAAGATGGGGAAAATGATTGTACTTCATCTGGAATTGCAGAAAAATATAATAAAGCTTTATCAATGCAATGCAGATTGTAAGAATGAATAAATGGGTTTAAGAAACAGGCCTGTTGACATAACAGGAAAGATGGAGAGTAAAGATTGGAAGATGGAGCTTTCAAATGAAAAAAATACCTTCTCTGTGCTAAGTTTACTCCTTCTATAGCAAAGCTGCTATGAACAGTTTTTGTCTTTGGTTCTTTATATGCAAACTGTGAAAAGCTGTTTCTACAGTGCCCATTGCTGAAATAACTATTACAGTAAGGCATAATTCAATGGTTTCATACTGTAGCATGAAAACCACAAGGAAATGATACTGGTAAAAGTTTCTCTATGAGTCAATAATAATGGCAGCTATGGAATGGGGACAAGGGGAACACCTGAAAACCATATGAAAATGAAGTTTCCAACAGAAGGATGACTGCAGGTGTATATATAGCAGGATGTTCTTGGTTCTTTGACTCTAGAAACTTGTGGTCTATGTGAAAGGCTGGGAGGGACAGCTAATGAAGAACTAAAGCAACATATGTTTCCTTCTTCCATTCTTCCTTTTATCTCTGCTGAGATTAAGTTTGAAAGAAAGGACCTTCAAGCATAGAGATGAGAAATGGGAAGAAATTTGGGAGATGCTACATAGATGGCAAATAAATGTTTGACATAGGCTATGTGTTTCTTGGATTTCAGAAGAATCTTGTTGGGCTGTACTTCTTTATCAAGCCTGATCATTGCTATATTAGGTAAGACTGATATAAGTTGCTGGATGTAACATCCAGAGGCCCACAAGTTTTTCATATTTGCTGTAGAGGATCAGAGTGCAGCTATGTCATTCTCCCTCTCCTCCCCTGCCCCACATAGCTACCTCTATCCAAAACAAAGTTTCTCAACCATGGTTCCCTAGAACTCTCTGAAGGAGGGGACATTAGAGGAAACAGGAAACATAGGCCATTTCTGCATGAGGTTGATACATCGTAGTAGAATCAAATCCTCACCCTCACATCTGCATGTTTAACTGTTTTAGCATTGTTGTTTTCCTTGTGGTTCTGCACGTTTTCAGCTCCTAGAATGGTTCACTGTGATGCAAAACTGCTGTATGTGGAAACTGGAAAAATTCCAATGTGTATCTCCCAAACTGGTTCTACTTTGGTTTTCACCTACATGCAAAATACATGCAAAAGTGTAACATCGATTCACATTGCACAAATGGCCAGCTATGAACATTCCCAGACTGTCTCTTCAGAAATTTCTGTCCCTATCTCTCACTGCCCATCAAAGGACAGGCTGCTGTCATTATTGTCTTCGTGCATTAAACAGATAGCGGGAAGAGAGTGGATCTGGTAATGGACTGTTAAGACTAGTTTTTTTCAAGTATCAATGAACATACATACCTACACACAAATGTAGCAACCAGAAATGTGTTTAAAATGTGCATGTGTGTTTTTTGTAAAAAATAGACCAATCAGTGATGGTGGGGCAGGGTGAGAGAGAGGAATGGGAGTGGCCAGGGACTTTTGTTGCGGATGCAGCAACTACTGTTCTCCACAGTAGCATGATGTAAATGGGGGTGGAGGTGCAGACAGCACAGTTTCTGAATCAGAGTATAAAAACACCATTCTTGACACGTGGTGAAGCACTTCCCCCCTCTCGTGCAGAAATGGCCATACACTGGAAAATAACAAAAATTGCTTTAGATATAATAATTTTAATGCAGGAGATCTCTGTGACCTGACTATTATTTCAAGGGTTCCTCCAGGGTAAAAAGGTTTTAAAAAGGCTGTTCTAGAATGACACATTCAATGTTGCAATGCTGGAAACAAGAATATAATCACAGTCCTGGTTGTTGGGTGTTTGCTGTGCAACAGCATGTCAAGGGTTAATGGTTTAGCAGAAAAACACTGAAGTTATTAAAAGATTTTCTTATAAGAATTATTCAAAAGTGAGATCTATTGTAAAATGTAAGGATTAATTTATTAATCAGAGCTTTCTGAACTCTCGCATTAAGCAGCTTTGTTATGCTAATTCCCTTATAAATGAATAATGGACTTATCCTCCCATTATTGCCTATCTTTTAAAAAGACCCCATTTAGAAAATGAAGATGTCCTTTTCGCTTGCAAATTATTGTACATTTTAGGGCACAAATTTGTTTTAAAATGAATACCAGAAATTACTCCTTGCCCCCTCCCTCATCATTCATATTCATCAATCATTGTCGTAATCAGATTTGATCTCAAACATTTTATCAGAGACAAACATTCTATGAAAATTACACCAGGGAAAAACATATGTTTGAGCCTGCCTCTTTCCTATAAGTTCCTTTTGCAAAAAATATTGCTAAGACAGATTTGCAAGTGCGTGAAAAGACTGACAACTCACCCAGTTCCAAAGACTGGGTGTAGGAGAGCTTTGCAAAGTTGTGGTTTCATGATGTGATTAAACACTTTTACCACAGAGACATTGCAGGAGGAGGAGGAAGAAGGGAAGAGGTTTGTTTAGGCCACTGATCATATGACACAATAGCTATGCATAACACAGAAGACATAGGGTTCAAATTTATAAAGTTAGAAGTTCACTAATATTTTACCACTAGCTTGCAAAACCACATTTAAAAAATCCAGGGATGGTAAAGTTTCATATTTCCAGATGCATATAGATTCAGATCTTGTTGGAACAGCCTGGAAAAGATACCAGGGTGGATGAATTTCCCTTTTGAGGAAATCTGCAATTAAAAAAAATAAAACATTCACCAGTTGTTTGATACAACTCCAAGGATTTGCTCATTTGCACGGATGGGAGGAGGCAAGGGGGTGAGATGGGAGAAGGGAGGGTGTATGCATTTGCTTATTTGCTCACTTGTATGGGTGAGAGAGGAAAGGAATGTGTGTGTGTTGAATACAGTTTGTGGGGGGACTTACAATATCCACAATTTTCCCATTTTGGGGGGTCCTGTGCCCCTAACCCTCACAAAAGTGGGGAGCTAGCTGCTGTTTATCCAAGTAAGAGAGCCTCTGGGTTTATAGCTCAGTTGTATTCACAGGGGTATGCCACCACTGCAAATGAGTGCGATATGTTGGTACAAGACGTGACATAAATGGAACAAATATATAATTAAATAAACATTTAGTGAAACTGCACTTCCATGGGGCAGAGAAATGTACATAAATGGTGAGATTTGTGGAAGTATGATAACTATTAAAAAAAATGCTAATCTGATCATGGAAATTTCAGCAGCCGCATGCACAGTCCCCACATGGATATACTACTTCATGAAAACAGTACTTCTGCATGAGTGCAGCCCAGCTACCAGTATCACACATGTGTTACTGGTGTCATAGCTCACCCTGTGGCATCGGAAGAGTCTGGTTCAGAGCAGTCAGAATACCTTCAGAATACATCCCCCCCCCAGCCTGAATAATGCATGATCCATGAATGAGAAACCCCAAATTAGCCATAGCAGGCAGATGCTGAGGAGAGAATTTTTTCCTTTGTATAACAAAAATGAAACAAGCATGAGTAGCGGATGACCAATGCTTTCTGCATGCACGGGCCTAAGAACCAGATACCATCCAATTATAGCCACCTGGTTGTTAAGGTCAGGTCACTATAAATCTCCCAGCATCAGAGGAATCCTGGCAGATATCTGATTTACAACCTTGTGATGAACTCCCTTTCTTTTGTATTTGGCTTGGTGGAATTCCTGAACCCTTGGACCAGCTATAAGGTATATAACGTATCCTTCTATTTCCTCAGCTTTGTTCTTCATGACTGTTTCCTGTAAGCAACCTTAGAATGTTTGCAACCTTGTTACAATGCCTCTCCTCATTCTCATCCCTTGTGACTGCTCAGCCCTGCCACACAGCCTGATTTCCCCAGCACTTGCTGCATCTGAGTATAGGATGACTGACGAGGAAGAACAGCACCAGTGGCAAGAATCAACAAGCCAATGGAATTTAGCTTTGGTGACTCCTCTGAAGCTAATCGCGATATTGCTAAAGTATTTTAATTTACATTTTTTTAAAAAAAAGAACTATGAGAAATATTCAGTTTTCCAAACAGTATCCGCTTGTCACCATTGTTTTCAGTTTTTGTAGATGCCGAAATAAGAGTAGCTCTACTTATGTATCTTTGTGTTTCATTTTGCATCTGCACCTGTTGGATGCAGAGCACTGGCACTGATTCTGACCTCTTTCTGGCTGATACAGCTGAAAACCTACTTAAGCTGGCTAAGCAATAAAAGGAAAGAAAACAAAATTGCATCCATTGTATATTTTGCGAGTTTTCAAGCTCCGTTTGTATTTCAGGCTGGGCTTTTTTTAAGAGGAGGAGGAGATCTTCTGATAAATGAAGCAGTAGCAACTGTCACTGTTTATTATATGGCTTTTGCCATAAGAAGCAAAACTGCACTCTGCTTTAATATGACCAGTTATTCCCCCAGATTATGAAAGATGACTGACCTGCATTGTGTTTGCAACCCTTTCACTCACATAGTTCATCTCTTTTTGATTTCTCTTCCTGTCATAAGATCACAGTACTTTATGAGAGACAAGACAGCGTAATTATAATGCTATGAAAACAGTTCATTTGGCACGGCACAGATGAAAGATGAGATGGACAAACATGGGGGAAGATTCTCTGCACATATTAGTGGTGTCAGTTGCTAAGTGCTGTTCCATTCATAAATGTATTTGTGATGGCACTAGATTTTTTTTTATTAAGTAATGTTGTCAAAGGTTTCTTCAGAGTGTGAAAGGTGCTTTTTAAATAAATGTGTTCATTTTGGCCTATGTTGGGGTTGTAAATCAGACACTCTATTAACTTTTATTCACTACCTGCTGAGAAGCACCAAGTAAAGATGAATTTTTGCTTCCAATATGTTTGATCTTCCATCAATACTCTGTGCATTTAATAAGCAAATCATACTCTGTTTTCTAAGTTGCATCCTGAAATACATTTAAATGGAAAGCATGCTCAAAAAACTCAGAATATTTGATTTGCTAATGTAATGACCAAAGCACTACATTTTAAAAACTGATTTCAGCTTGATTACTCTGACAAAACATACAGAAATAAGATCATAAGAAGAGCCCTGAATCAGATAAAGGATGAAGGGATGTGTTGGTTTTACAGTTTCCCTTTGGAAATATCCATATCATACTACCCAAGACAGGTAATGGGATAAAGCACATTTTGCATCAGAAATTCATCCATTTCCAGCATTCCCAATGTGTTCCAGCAAATAAAACATGCATGAAAAATCTTGCTTACATTTGAAAAATGCATATGACTTAAAATGATACTCAAAATAGATTTTAAAATCCATACAAATATACCTTAGTAAGAGAAGAAAATGCATAAAAATCCATAGGTTAGGGAAAGTACATACAAAAATTAGGTACATTTTGGGAAACTATGCACAAAAATATGACAAAATTTCCATGCAGAATTTTTTAAAAGTCTCTCATCCAGATGTGGAACAGAATGAGAGAATACTGGTAGGATTCTGAGAAACACATGAAAAACAGTGACAAATTTTCACATCTCCAGATCAAATCAGTAGTCATCTTGCCCAACATTCTGCTTTAAGAAGAGGCTTCTAGTACACATATGAGCAGGGAATGGAGGTAGTGGGTCCCTATAACTCTTAGGCCTTTTACGCACCAGGCGAAGGAATCGCCCCATGCCACTACTCACTGCACCTTTCGGCTCCCCGGTTCAGTCCACAGTGCTCCGGAGCAGTGCGTGCTCGTCAATACACACTGCTCCAGCATCCCAAATGGCGACTTCCAGTTGGTCAAGGGTCGAGGGTCTCAACCAACCACTGAAGCTCGCCAGCCTAAAGCCCACCCCCAGGCAGATCGCAGACTCACATTGGTGTGAGCCTGCAAATCTGCATAAGGGGGTAGGCTCACAGTGGCACACTGCATGCTTTTGAAAGACCGAAAGAAACAGGTCTTTCAAAAGTACGCTGGAGGACCACTTGGGGTCATTCCGGACTGGACTGATGTACGGATCTACCTTAAATAGGTCCGACCCAGTCCAGTCCGAGGTGTAGACATCCTCCTTGGAGGATGGACTGCACCATTTCAAAAACCCCATGTGGGAAAGGCCTTAGTCTTGTAGCAACAGGCATACTGTCTTTGAACCTTGGGGTTTCATTTAGTTGTCACAGCTTACTAGTAAAGCATCATTGTCATACAACTGAGGCAGAGGAGTTGGGTATTTCAAGTTGTTTTGGAGTCCAGCTCCCATAATCTTTTATTATTGGTCAAACTGGTTGGTGCTTATTGGAGTTTTAGTCCCAAAAATCTAGAGGGGACAAAAGCCCTTTCTGCCCTACACGGTTATAGTACTATTATTCCACATACAACATCCTATGGAGTACTGGGGTTTGCAGTTTAGGGAGGGTCATTTAGATTTCTCAGCCAGAGAGCTCTTTGGCCTCAGTAAACTGTAGTGTGGAAAGGCTCCTAGTTATTTATCTTTGCTTTATTTTCTTGGTAAATTGTCTTTTATGAATTTGTCTCATATCCTTTTAAAGACATTTTGCCAGAAGCTTTAATCTCATCTTGGCAATATATTCCATACATTGTTTGTATTGTGTGAAAAAGAAATGCTTTCTTTTCCTTTTCTTGAATCTCATCAAAAGATGATGGTCCTAAGTTCTAGCACTAGGATGAAGGAAGGAGAGAGGTAAACCTTCCCTTTTTAATGCCTGTACTCACTATAAGCACATTTCTGGTTGTTGACTGTCTCCTACTACAGGTGATGCACTCACTTATTTTATTTTATTCTACCACAAATTCTTCAATTTTTTTCTGGAATGCTACAGTCATGTTATATACCTGTATGCCTCTTGATAGTGAGGTAGCTCATCATAATCATTCTGTTTTGCCACACCCTCAGCTGATCTTGTTTTAACTGATATATTGCCATTGTTTGTAGAGTTGCTAAAAATTTACGCAGCACTGCCTCTGGTTATGTTCAGGATTTTGCTTACGATTTCAACAGAAAAAAAATTGCTTGGTAGCATCTATAATCCTTACAATTTGTTTTACATTGAATTGTATGCAAAATGGATTCAGACTAATGATTTCCTGAAAAATGCTTGTTCAAGATATCAACCAACCCCAGTCTAAATATCAAGTCTGGCCAACATTTTTAAGAACCAGCTCCTTTGCATGTGAGCTATACTCAGGTACTATGGTTCAAGAAGTCACAGTGCCTCAGGGAAGTCCTGTTATAATGTACAAAATATAGTATCTATACATGCATTTCTTACATGGCCACTTATTATGAGTATTTGGTCAGCAGCTATCAAACATGTGAACGAGGTCAGCATATTTTTATGATCCTACTCAAACCCATTCCCAATTGCTCTGTGTTGATGGATTCAAGCACGAGTGCTGAAAGTCCAGCCAGTAACATTTAGAGGATTGCTCCTTCCATTCATTCTGTCGAATACAAGCCTTTGATTTCCAGCTTCAAGCTGTTATTCCTTGCTGTTAAAATGTTAGGTATTTTGTCTTCACAAACACTGAAATTAGGGTGTGCTTTGTAGAAGCTGCAGAGAAACCATCTGATATATTTGTAAATACTTCAAATTAAATTCAGTGTTGCAAATATTTTGAAGTGGATTCAAACAGATCATTGCTAGGTTATGCTATGGCAGATAAAATTCTTTTAATTACATGGTCTACTATTGGGATTTGAAAAGCATCAGGAATATCAAGCTTTCAGTAAATAATCCCTTGCACGTGTGTAGTGTCTCACACCTTTTATGTGCTTAACAAATTAGCTAATTAATACAACAGTCCCTCTAACTCTAGTTCAATGTGCAAGGCCACAGTGATGAAAGACTCTGCCAACACATAGGCTAAAACCATCAGGCATATGCTTTGTACTGGTGTTAACTAGCTATTAGAAAACAAATACTAAAGAGAGAGAGAGAGAGAGATCAGGAAATCTGTGCAGTCTGCAAGTGTTGCTGGTAGATAATGAAAGCAGCTTAAACAAATTAATGGACTTGGAATGAAAAAGGCTGTGATGAATTTATGTTACTGTTTGGTTATAAATACATCTCTAGCTATCTAACTGTGCAAGAAGTCTCACTGGTCGTAATTTTTTTATTTGGGACCAAACAGTTTTTAGTATTTGAGAGCTGTCTAATTCAAATCTTCTTTAAATGAAATAAAAGATAGAAGTTCATCTGATTGCAATGTATGGAATCACAAAAGTTAAGATTAAGCTTTGTTTTGAGCAATGGGTTGTGTGAAACATGAAACAATATTTAATTTAAGTATGCCTGAAAAATTATATCTATGTTCATTCTTATATGAAATTATCCTGACCTGTTCATCTGCACCATTTATGCTAATTTGCAAATGAGATTTCACACTAATGTGCAAATGAGATTCCACAAAATTCCACACTTCTTTGATAGTTGCAACTCACCACTTTAAAGATCTCACAGACAAATGTGGAAATGTAATAGAATGCTAGACAATATGTTTGAAAGTGACAAGATGGAGACAGAGCTCCAGATCTAGAGGATATCCGATCTCAGATTTCTCTTGTCCTTGCAGAAAAATCCGTATCCTTCAAATCTCTGGTGCCCAAGCTCCAGCACTGGAGACTGAGGTAATGATGGGGACCAAGGACATGATGTGGTATAGCAAAAGCGGTGTAATCTCTTATCTGCAGGATCCAAAATCATGCCAGCCCTTGATCAGTCATGGAGCTGGTCTACGGTAAATCCCTTTTCCATTGTCTAAGAGCTGGAATTGGCAATGACACGTTTTCCTCACTTCTGACACGGGATGGGTGATTTTTAAAAAGTTTCTGAGCAGATTTTGAACAGATGCACCAAAAATAATTCCATAAGACTCCTGTGAAACAATAGTTGACTCCCTGTTGGTGACATATGAGGTGTGATTAGGGGATGCACTCCTGATTTACTTTTCTGGACCCTGAAGAATGAGTTATCTGGTATCTCATTCCATAAGGCTCTCAATATGGTGCACAACAGCTGCTGGAGGACTGCTTGTGCACTATCATTTACATAGCCATTGATCAGCTGCAGAAATGTTCCTGGGTTTGTTCTGACTGCTCTTGAGCACCAAGAGAAGAAGGAGCACCAGAAGAAACAACCAGACAGAGGCAGACGCTTTGCCACTTCGACTGCATCAACACTGGAAAAGATTTATGATCCACCACTATGAAACAAGATCTGAGCCATTTAGTTTAGCAAGATTCTTTTAAAAGCGGGGGGGGAGCTAAAGTGACCATCATCTTTACTTGTGGTTCGATTGCTGTTGTAAAAGATTACACACAACTGCCTGAATATAGTTACCTGCAGGTCTTTGCAAACTATGGTTGTTGGAGGAGCATTAGAGGATTCACAAGGTTCATGGTTAGGTGCCTGAGTCTCCCTTCCCTTCGATGTGCATTTTTATAAAACTAATATGTTTCAATTTCCTTGTCATCTACAGTGTTGTAAAGAGAATGTAATGCTGTTACAATTATGCTTAGCATCCTTTGCTTGCCAAACAGTTGTACAGTAGCTGGTTTCTGACTTAGAAGAGGAACATCTGGGTTCAAAGATTCACCATGCCACTGCCACTTCCTCTTCCAGTGCAACATCCCCTCTACCATTCCCCAATCCACTTAAGATAGGCAGAAGAGCTCTCTCAGCATAGTGCCAAAGATACTTTTTTCTATTGAGCCAGCTGTTTTCCAAATGCCAGTCTCTGAGGTCTCTTCAGACCCAAGCACTGTGGATGGATCTTCCACAGTAATCACCTCTGCTGTGACACAAGCTATATCCCTGGGTAGCCTGTCCACACTATTCTGACAAGTCCTCAGAGCCCAGCATTCAAAGGGGGCCAACTTAGGAGCAACTCTCTGGAATAGCAGGAGCCCACAAATGGGATTGGTGGTCCTGGGGTGCTCAGATATATACTAATCAAAAAGTGAGATACAAATGCTATCAAAAAATCTACAGTGCACTCAATATAGGGCTGTTCCTCCTATAAGCTAAAAAAGAAAACAATAAAATTTGCAAGTATTGTTTATGTCCCTAATCCTGTCACTGAGGTTAAGATTCAACTACCAGTCTGGTCAATGTGTGGAAAGGGAGGCACCATGTCATCCTTTGGTTCAGTGGCAAATATCTTGGACCAGTCCTAAATCCATACAAACCATATATATGTACAAGACTCCATTCCTAGACCAGTCTACAGAAGAAAAGAGTCTTCTTAAATTGCCAAAAAATGCATCCAGGTGGTTAAAATAATGACAAAAAAGAATAGACTGGAAGCAAACATTTATTTGACCTGCTGAAATCATACACAGCTGAAGTCTGCAAGTTATGCTAATAGAATATTCCTTGTAGCTTGAAAAAAGGAAGTGCTCTTACCTGACCCCAGGATTTTTACATTTTTCCATTATGTAGATTGACTGTTTTGATGGGCTCAGGTGAATGTTGATATCAGGGTCTCAAAGTGGGAATGAATCAGATTGCCTGTGAATTGGTAGAGAAATGAATACTGAGAGCAATTGCCGGTTATATTATTGGCACTACATTAGCTACAGATCAAATAAAACTTTGAAGCAGCTAATCATTTTCAGAGTGGCCATCGAATGACAATATTGACAAAACTGGGAAGTTCATGAGCCAAAAGGAAAAAATAGGGATAAAAAAGTAATAATAAAAGGCCTACCTGATCAGTATCATTTTTATTGTTCTACTTCAAAGAAAACAAACTCTGCAGGAGGAGGGGGAACCACTCATATCTCCATTACAAACTCATATTTTTGAAAGGTAAACTATTGTATTTTTATAAAGTAGGTGGGGGAATAGTGTGGCCTTCCAAGTGTTGTTGAACTGCTACTCTCAGCAGCCCTAGTCAACATAGTCAATAGTGAGGAATACTTAAAGCAGACCAACAATTTCTAGAAGTCCCACCCTACTATAAAAAGATATGCTTTTCTTAGGCATAACATTCTAATTATTATAGTGACAGGGATACATAGAAAACTTTTACTCTCACAGACTCATTCTGTGACCTGCATTCACATATAAGGGTCATGTAATACTGTGCTGCAGTTTCTAGGCTGCCCACTTGTTCAACACCAAAAAGAATGGATGGCAATATATGATAAGATTTTGATAAGATTAATACTTCCATGACCTTACTACATGTATCCATGAAATGCTAATGTGGAATGAAATATTTTTGGTATAGAAGTGCTGAGTCGGTATCAGAAAATAACCACTGGAACAACATAAGAATGGAAATCTTCATAAATTTCATTCTGACAGGCCAGAACAGTTTTATATTTTTCTCCTCCTCACTCTGAGAAAGTTGTCTGAAACCACAGTTTTGGAATTTTGTTTGTAGTTTGGGGTTTACTTTGTGCAAACTAATGCATATGAGACTTTACACAGAAGCCAGTATTTTTTTTTCCCCAGAAAACAAGTTTCCCAGGCAGAAAACAATATTTTCAATGCAGGAAATTTGTTTCTCCCAAAAAAAAAAAAAAAAAAAAAAAATCCACATGCATTTTTTTCACAAAAGTCCCAAAATGCAAAAATTCTTGCAATCTACAATTTGCCTTATCAGGGTTGTGGGTGCTCAAGGAACCTATCTTGCAACAATTTTTCAAATATTTTTAAATATTCTTTCCATCTTCATTACAAAAACTGCCCCTTACAATGCCTAGAAAGTCCAGTTTTTCTGACTGTGGCAAATTACTACAGCAACTCTGGTTTCTCTTTTCATTCCTCTAAGGATGCCAGCTTGAAACACAGCTGGAGATGTCAATGTGGTAAATGGTAGAAAGTTGATAGGTATGAAAAGATTACAGCTGGTGGCTGATCCAATTCCAGTGACAAGGAAAGTGTGAAGGAAGTCATGTACCCATGATAAGAGGGGCCCATCAAAGGGAAGGAACTCTGATAGTGTCCAGTTTAAGCAAAGGAAAACCTCAAGCCATAATTTAGGGGTGAGATGTGCCCTTTGTTCACTTGGATCCTGCATCCACCTTGATCATGCATCAGCCATCCATTGTTGGGGAGCAGAAAGTCATGAGTGATGTGTGTAATGAGAGCAGGAAACAAAAGTGGGTGTCCTCTGAGGAATAAATTATCAGCACCTTTACTTTTATGTTTTGGTGTATTTTGAAACAGCAGCCATAGACATCCATGAAGGATGACAAACCTTGCACCAGAGTCCTAATGAAAATCAAACACTGCTGCTTGGTATGGGATAGAAGCTGCCATTGGCACCAAAACTGACATTTTTTCCATGACAAACATCAATGGGACGTGATTGTTCATTAGACAACAGCACAATCAGAAAGCATGTCCTATGGATTCCCTGGAGATGCAGACATATTTGGAAACAGTTTATTCAGTGTGGCCCTTTCCACACAAGGCGAGGGAATTGCTCCATCCCATTACCTACTGCTTCTTCTGGGGTCCGAAGCAACATGGACTGTCTCTGAAGCCCTTCCACAGGGCTCCTCCTTGGTCCAGAGTGAATTGGAGCAGTGCGAGGTCTGTAGATCCGCACTGTTCCAGCTTCCAAAATGGCGGTTTCCAGTTGGTCGTGGGTCCTGACCAACCACTGAAGCTCGCCACACCTAAAGCCCACCTTCCACAGATCGCAGGCTTGCATTGGTGTGAGCCTACAAATCTGCACAAGGAGCAGGAATGCAATGGCGTGTTCCAGGAAAATAAAGACCTGTTTTTTGTGGATTTTAGAAAAAACGCTGGAGGACCACTTGGGGTCATTTTGGAGAGGACTGAGGTGCGGATCTCCAGTAAGTAGTTCACTCCCAGTCCACTCCAAGGTGCAGACGACCTCCGTGAGAGGACACACTGCCCCGTTCTAATTGCCTGGTGCAGAAAGGGCCTATAATTGCACATTTAAACTAACATGTGGTTCAGTGTTATGAACTGATAAACCCTTACTCCCAGGGCCAGCAACTGTAGAAGATCCAGAAGCCATTCTTTCTGTCCTTGAAATCCTTCAAGGACCTCATGGATTAAAGAAAAAAAAGCAAAAAAAATGAAGCAAAAATCCCAAGAGTACCAGGAAGCTCATTTCTAGTTCTGGGGGGAAAAAATGTATTTTTAAAGATTAAACAATGTTGAGATCCCTTCACGCTACACAATTATTGCACCATAATTCTATAGGCCCTTTCTGCACTGGGGTATTAAAACAGTGCAAGCGACCTCCGATGGAGGTCGTCTGCACCGTGGAGTGGATTGGGGTGGACTACTTTATCGTAGTTCCGCACCTCAATCCACTCCGAAACGACTGGAACTGGTGGTGCTGCGTGTTTTTTAAAAACCTCTTTTCAGAGGTTTTTAAAAAGCACGGCCCACGCAGCCCCATGCAGCTCCGGTGCCGTGCTCCGGTGCAGATTTGCAGGTGTGCACTAGTGCATGCCTGCAGATCCGCCGGGGGTAGGCTTCCAGCTGGCGAGCTTCTCCAGTTGGTGGAGTGCCTCTGCCAGCCGGAAGCCAACATTTTGGATGCCAGAGGACTACGGATCAGCAAGCTCGCACTGCTCCGCATGGCGACGGACTTACCCGGCTGCCAGTAAGCTCCATTTTAGCGCGTTTTACCCCGTTTCCCCCTCCACATGCGGAAAGGGCCTACATCAACTGTCATGGCATCATCCTATGGAATTCTAGGATTTGTAGTTTGGTGAGCTAGTAGAGCTCTCTGGCTGAGAATTCTAAATACTCCTCCTCCAGACTGCAGATCTAAAGATTCCATAGAGTGTTGCCATGACAATTAAAATAGAATAAAAAGGCGATAATTATGTTGTGTGAAAGGGCCTCAGGTGAGGGCCCTGCAACATTTTTAAAAGGTGAACTGCCTCTCCAGTGCCTACCTGTACTTTATTTTTATATATTGTAAAAGTCAGTGCTTGGAAATGTTTGTTCACCACAAGTCCCAGAATCTCTCACCAGCATAGCAAGTCCCCATTCTGCCCTGGAGATTCTGTGAAGTACAACACAAAAAAGAACATTTCCCAGACTCTAGTAAAAAGAAAGCCATTTCAGGTATAGGAGTGAAGTCTGTCTTCAGTAATTTAGATAAAGCATGCTTCAGTTACTAGATGTTTGGGAAATACTGACATATCTCCTGGATATGGAATAATGTTCATCATTAGAATGTGCAATGTAATGATAATGAATTGCTCTACACTAGAGCACCTTCCAAGCTTTGTATCTTGCATCACATTCTTTTCTGTGCTCAGTAATCCCTGAATTTACATAATGCAGAGAAAATGGCATTCAAAGTGATCTTTGTGAACAGTTTTTGTGTTTCATGGCTTGAAGATAAGAGTTTCTGTCTGCTGTAGAAAATCTCTGTCAACAGAATCTGCTTGATCAAAGCATCCCTTGTCAGTTATTAGTAGAAGGAGTGAAAATCCACTATACTGTGATGATCTTCAGCATTTTTCAGCTTGCAAAGTTTTGCAAATTTTATGCTTTCCAAATTGTGACAATAGTTTAACATTTCAGCTCTGATTCTGGCATATATCTAGAGGAGTATGAAAGATTCTCCTCCTTTATTTCTTACATTTAGGAAATGATTGAGAATTATGTCCTGCAATATTTTTTTTTAATTAAATATTTAAATAAAAAAATATTTAAAATATTTTAAATCTTTGTGCCATTCATCATCATTCCTACTCTTCTAACTCTGTTTTGTACGAATCATTAGCCCTTATAGTGAAATGGGTATTAATAGAGCCTCTCTGGTGAGTAAAACCACTGTTGCATGCAGGACAATAGCTAATCCATGATAAGGAAAGCTTCCCAATCTATTAAAAATAAGAAACTAATCCACACAGTAATTGTAAAAGGAAATAACTCCTTGAAGGTATAAATAACTGTATGAGGTAGAATAGCCTCATACTTTCCTTTCCTTCAGCTAATTCAGCTAAGGGCTATAGCTACACATTATTTTAAATATATATTGCATGGTTGATCCTCACTTTATTTCTTCCATGTAAGTTTACAGGGGCCCTGATTCAGACTGAGATCACCAAGCACTAGTAGGATGGCCAGGAGTGCCACTTTCCCCATCCCTACAGACATCTGATCAGATTATGATGACCTATGTCTTAGTTACATCCTGTTTGAAATACTTTAACTAGCCAGTCTGTTTGTGGGCACAATTCTCAGTACTGATTGTGACTTATAAAGCCCTGTATAGCTTGGGTCCGTGCTATCTGAAGAACCATATTATCCCTCTGAGTCTTCCTGGTTTTTGAAATCTATAAGGGAGGACCTTCTGTTGCCCTGTATTGTGGGGGTCCCGGGAGGGGCGCCCAAATAACCAAATAAAAACACAAGATGGGGAAATTAACTCGAGCACTCTCTTAGGCTAACGAGAGGCAGGGTAACTTAGCAGGGATCTTGTAACCCAATGTCTACGGGGTCAGGTCAGAAGAGCGGTCAGACAAGTTTAAAATAGTAAAAAGGATATCTTTATTAAAGGACAAACAACAGAAAAGGCAACACAAGCGCACAGCCAACTAGAAAGTGGAAATGAGAGTTTTTGTGGGGAATGGGTGATACGACACCTTATCTCGTAGTCCTGGGGAAAAGCAGGGAAGGATTGCAGGGAAGAAAGCTCAGTGCAGTTCGCTGAGGGGAGCTCTCTGGACAAACCGACAGCAAGCCTGGATGAAACTCAGGAGCGATCCGAGGGGAATGCGATCTAAGGTGGTCTCGGAATCGGGGAGTTTTTATAGGGTGGATTGTGCCTACAGGCCATGCCATACTTGGTGAGAACAATGCGAGTTTGGAGTGGGACAAAGCTTTGGGAAAGGTCAAGTTTTACATGATCAGCTTAGTGCAGATTTAACAATAGAGTAGCCAGTATGCAAATAGCTTAGCATTGCAAGAGTGCCGGCTCCAGGCCGAGCGTCTTTGTGCAAAGTCGCGCTTAAGCAAGATGTGTCTGCAAAAGAGGTCCCTGAAGCAACAGAGTGGCATTAATCTGCCTGCCTAAGTGGGGATTGGAATGTCCAACCATTAACCGGACGCGCCTGTTTACGTGCTTGTCCGGTGGCCTCGCAAACACGTGGAGCAGGGTGGCAGAAAAAGGTCAAGTGAAAGCCAAATAAGTTTGATATCAAGAGATATCTAGTACTAACACCAGATATGTCTGAACCATAGTAACACTTCTCTCAGATCAATCACCCTTACAAGTACATCTGGTGGGAATACAGGACAGGATTTTCTCAGTGACTGCTGCCAGGCTCTGGTATTTCCTTCATAGAGAGACTAGACTTGCAACCTCCATCAAATCCTTCCAGTAGCAGGCAAACACATTTGTGTTTCAACATGCCTTTCAGCACTGGCTCCTCATAGAAAAGGCCATTTAATAATGTAGTGTATAGTCTGTATTTGTTGTTTGCAGGTCTAGTGGCAGAAGCTGGTGCACAGCAGATGGGAGCCAAAACCACAACGCAACCACACACAGATTTCAGTTTAGAAGGAAAAAAAAACTACTTCAGTTTACTGTTGTTACAGGTTAGCTTGACATGAGACATGGATCCAGAAACTCAAAACCAGCAACTGAATGACCCTGAGCATTCAATTCAACCCACTACCTGACCCAAAGCAGGAGTAAAGATGGCAAGCTGGGAAGCCACTTGGGTACCCTACCACTATGTGGTTGCATGTAACCCAAGAACAAGATTGGTCCCACTCCCAAGTTGGGAGGCATCTTATGTGACTTCCCTCACAACATTCCTTAAGGGGACCAATGGGGAATAATAGGTTCAAAACCCAGTTTATTCCCAACACTGAGTCCTAACCTATGGATCACTGCAGAAGTAACAGCAAAATATGAAAACAATATGTTTACATTCAAAATGAATGTGGAGGGATGACTGTATATGGCATTAATATCTACTTTGTATGGTATATATATTTGCTAAAGAGTCTTTCCAGCAGTCGTTCACCTTATGCTTGGTTGGAAGGACTATGGGACTCAGGCACTCATTAATCTTTAACCTATGCAGATGTTATATAATGGGTAGAGGGATGGGCAAAGGCAAGGACTCACACCTACACCCTATATATTGAATTTCTGGATTGACAAGAATGTGAACTGGTCCCAATTGTACAGCCACTGGACTAAAGGCACTTTGAGACTTTCAGGCTTCTCTTTGACCACAATACAGATTCGAAGTCCAAAAAGAAAACTAAAATATTTATAAAGCCTTGAATTTATTTTCTTGAACATAATTCTGAGCATGCAGGCCAGCAATACCCTGAAGCTTCACTTTTGCATTCCATTCACTTCTGATATAACATCTGCAATTTTGCAGTTAGCTTAATATTTGTAGGGCAGCTGAAATACTCAGGGATAGGTCCTATGGATTCAGGATTCCAGTAAAACTGAACAGCCCAAGATAACCATATGGAAAGAGAACGCTGAGTTGTCAAGTATAGGAAATATATTTAAAAGCCTGGTAATATTTTGAAGTAGAACTCTGGGACCCAGACTAACCTGGGTTCCTCATTTGTGCCCAAATGTAGACTCTAGGGCATGGGAGCAGCAGGCTTCAACAGTGCCAACTGCCACCCTCTTTTCCTAAGAGCCTTCATATTTTCATGGGCTCCTGGAAAGGCTGGAACAGCCAGACAGTTGAGAGTGAGATTGCCAACTGGCAAGGGGCAGATTTAAGGAAACTGACCTGACTGACCAAGTTTTGCCTTGTTTCCATAAAACTTTTGATCTGAAACAGGTTCCAGCATTTGGCTTTGGAGTGTCTTCCCACCACCACCTCCTTTTATGTTGGTCCAAATAAGAGTCGATGTTGATATCTGTTATAACTTTGGTGCATTGGTCATGGGGCTGGATTGTATTTGGGTATGGCCTTGGGCACCCATTATTTGAAATGTCAGGGATCCCATCTCGGGTGTCTTGAGTTGGGTCTGTCAAGAAGTGCAGCATGTGTGTGTGAGAGAGAGAGAAAGAGAGAAAGAGAGAGAGAAAAGAGACTGAGAGAAAGAAAGAGAGAATATGAGAGAGAGAGAGACCTGGCCTCAGTCCCAGTAACAAGGAAACCATGGAGTGACTGACCCATGTGGCTTCGCATTTCTGTTACCCTGAATTCCCACCAGAAATCAGGCTAGCTGGGTATTGGATCAAGCAGCTGGCAGGCAGATCACCCAAATTATCAATCCTGCCCCTCACAGGCCAACCTCTTCTCGCTGGAAACAATAAAAGTTGTGACAAGTTTACTCCAATCTCTGGTCTGTGTGTTTCTTGGCATGGTCAGCCCCATTTCACAGTTGATGGCTGCAATTCCCTAGCCACCAAAATAATTGCTGCTAGGGAGATTCTAGAAGTTCTAGTCCAAAAAGTATTTTTTTAAAAAATCCGTCAACCAGATTTTATTTTTTTTTACAAAACATTTAGCCAGCCAATTACAAGATGGATGCAGCCCTCCAAAAATAAATATAAAGTTGATTTAAAACAACACATGCTGTTCTTTTAGCTACTATAGTTCTTATACATTTTTAATTTCCTAACCTTTTACAAACCTCAAGTGTCAAAATAGTTTCTCCATACTCAACAGGCATTTTATTTCTCAGCCCTCCATAATCTGCAGCTGTATTATCATTGCCAGAATCAACAACTCGCTAGTTGAGCTGGTACTCTTCTTCTTGTCACAGGATCCATAGACGTCTGTTTATTCCTGTCAACACTGCTTAAATTTCTCCAAGAGAAATGTGTGGCCTTCTCCAAATGCTTAGCTGTATTGAAGCAGGTGCCCACACTGAGGATAGATGGTGCTCCTGGCACAAGTCCATGCCCTTGTATCTGGCTGTGGCATTTTGATGAGTGTAACTGTTTTGAAGTTCTTCATTTTAGAAAGGCTGTTGCAATTATTGCTCCTAGTGATGTTCGCCTTCAATCTGTGCAGATGCTTTATTTGAACAGAGACGGCCTCAGAGGACAATTGCCTTCAGGCTATGCTACCAAAATATAACCCAAAAGGAGGTGCAGGTGGGGAGAGTAATCTGTAACAAGAGATGACACAGTAAACTCATGTCAGATCTGAGTTAAAGAAAGGCCGTCTTTAGGAAAAGGATAGATACTAGCAAAGGATGTAGTTTGTAAAAGAGTTGGTTGAAAAATAATGTGAAGCAAGCGTCAAATGGTACATTTTGCAAAAATACTGAACAGAAAGAAGAATGAAGCAAGGAAGTGGCAAGGAACAGATATTGGACAGTTAACAGGAACACTGTTTGAAAAAGAAAAGTAATCTACCTTTGGATTTAATCTTTTCTGGAAGAATGAAAAAGAATTTGCATACTAACTCACAGATACAAGTATATGACTTAAAATGGTAAAATAGCTTTCTAAATGCAAATACATCAAAACTCATACAATATTTTTTACAAAATTTACATTTGGGATGGGCAAATCTTTTAGTTCCATACTCTCTCACATTCAGTTTTGCAAATTTTGTCAACTGAAACAAAATTCAAATCTACCTCCGGGGGAATGAGCAAATCTGACAGTTTCATTTCTTCCCACATTTGGATTTTGGTAAATTCTGGTCTAAAACAAAGTGAAATTCTCACTCTTCCCTAATCTGAATGATTCTACTTAAACATTCAGTGGTACACCACACCAAGGGAAAGGGAGAAAAGAGGAGGCTAGGTTAGGAATATAGGAAACTGTCTTATATTAATCCAGAATATTAGTTTATCTGCCTCAGTATTGTTTGCTCAGCTTAGCTACAGTTCTTCTGTAGTTCACGCAGGAATATTCCCCGGCTTTAAACTGGAAATGCCAGGAGCTAAACTTGGTGTCTTTGATATAGAGTCTATTTCTTCAACCATGGCTATTTCTCAGTGGCTTCTTAATTGTCTAGTAGCATGGCAGATCTGGAGACACGCAACTGCTTTGTAACTTAATCAAAAGCAAAATTTTAGTGTAGGTAAATTAAACTCTGAAGGAAAATTTATTCTCCACTTCTTGATACTCAGCAGAAGCAATAGCATGTGCATTTCTGTAACATTTATCAGCTAAGTGCTCTCTAAGCAGTTTACAATGTGTTAGCTAATTGTCCCCAACAAGCTGGGTACTCATTTTAGTGACCTGCAGAAGGCTGAGTCTGGAGCCTGGCAGGATTGAACTCTCAATGTTGTGGCTGCAGTACCTGCATTGAACCACCACACCACCAGGGCAATCTTTGAGATTTTACATGAATCTTTGAGATTTTACAGACTGACCCACCATCTCTCTTTAATTCTAGGGCCTTTCTGCACTACAATGTTATAGTGCTATTATTCCACTTTCAACATCCTGTGGAATTCTGGGGTTTGTTGTTTAATGAGGCCAAAGAACTCTCTAGCTGAGAATTCTAAATGCCCATCCCTAAACTGCAAACCCCAGGATTGCATAGGATATTGAAAGTAGAATAATAGCACTGTAACGGTGTAGGGTGGAAAGGCCCCTTGTTGTTGTTTTTTAGCTCCTACTCAGAGATTTAGCAGAACATTCCAACATGGAGTATGATCCCATGCAGACCTTTATTTAACCAAGTTTATTATTTATTTAAATATTTTTATCGCACCTTATAGCAAAAGATATAAGCACTATAAAATTTATCCATTGAATGGATGATATAAGTTATACTTACAGAACATCAGAGCAGCTACATGTTCCTTCCTCTTGCTGTACTTAAATTTCCAGTAACAGTTTGCTATCTTTTTAAGGCTGCAGGAGCTCCTTTGTCCAGTAAATCAGTGTAATGTCTTTCTCTGGCTTCACACATATATTGATTGAGTTTTTGCATCATTTCCCCTTGGTCTTCACACCATTATGTGAATACTGCTTTTTAAAATATTTTGGGGAGACCTTTGAGTAGATGGAATACTTCCAATTACTTCTATAAAAAAAAAAAAGATAAATTGCATTCCGTGCTGCTGGGGGGTTATCTGATGTTAGCAAGCATCCTCAAATTGAGTGTGTAGGAAGTATCCCATCCTCCAAAATCATCTATGAATTGAATAAACAGCCTGCCAATGAAATTTGTTTCTTTCTAACCTTTAAATGCTGATAGGTATTTCTGTATTCTGAAAAGTATAGAACTACCAAAAGAGATTAAATCAGAAAGAATATAAATAAATGTTCCATTCAGTGTTTCTCTGTGCTGGGAAATTGGCAAATACGCTAGGAGAAACAGTTGCATCAAATGAAAAATGGCATTTGTTAAAAAGGTTCATGCCACTAAATAAAGGAAGGAAAATGCTGACAACATTTGTCTGGAACAAAATTTATTATTTTCACAGATATAAGATATACTTCTGGCCCCTTGAGTCTGACCAGGGCTGAATGTTATCTGATATACCAAAGACAGATGAATTACTCCATAAACATACCAGCATTTGTAAGAGAAATAATAATAATAAAAAAAACCTCAGACATTTTAGACCTTATTATATTTCCTCGTTAGACTTAAAATCAATACATTTCATCTCACTTCTAGCACAATCTCTGGGGCCAATGATCTCAAATTTAATGGAAGTTGTGTTAATGTCAACCCTTTAACACTCCCATGAATTTTGGCAACATTTCATTTGCTTGTTACAATTGGGCCCCCAGTATCTTACTGGACCAGCCAATTCTACTTCCTAGTCTTGTTTCCTTGTTAGACCTGTGTACACCTTCCTTCTCAAAGTTTCTGTTTCCATCTGTCTCGTAGGACTGTTGGACTTCAACTTCCACAGCAACTGAAATTAGGCTTTAAATTAGACTCAGTTTTTAAACAATTTATTACACCCATCTATATCTCAAACTACTCATTACATATGATTTGATGATTAATTTATCTTTCCACCCAGCACAAAACAGGACCAGGAAGTTTCACACTGAGAGGTCTACAGCAGTGCTACTCAAAGTCATGGTCCATGGAGTGAGTCCTTCAGCAATGGCTATTAGTCCTTGACAAGTTTCCAGGAAGGAAACAAGCAATGGAAATGAACATCGCACAAGACCCTGACGCGTTGATAAAAACATTTCCAGTCCCCCTATCAGAAATGCACTGGTCTACAGGTAGGAGGAGAGGGGATATTTGAGTGCAAACTATTTATCCACTCAAAAATACATCCTCCCAATTGGCTTTATCAACCAAGATAGGAAAGAGGTACTATCTTTGTTTTTCTCTCATAGGAAGAGTTCTGAGTTCTGAAAGAAAGACTATGACCAGAACATTGTTAAAAAACATGTTTAGACCGTCGTTAACTTCTCACAAATGCTTCCCTGCTCAAAATGAAGCTATAATTAATGAGTTGTCTTCAAGCACAACTGGATAACTTCCAGAAATCCTGGCAGCATTGCATTATGGGAGCTGTAGTCCAAGATACCTAGAAGGCCAAAGATCCTTCACCCTGCCTGTAGGATAGTTGTTAATGAGGAATCAACCTTACCTTGTCGTTGTGCTCATATTCATTGATCTCTTTCTGTGATATTCCAAACACAGCATATTATTTTGGAGGTTTACTTTCATAGTTAATTTCATAGTTAGGTCTAGTGTTGTGCTGTGGTTTTTGAAGTGTACATCCCTATTGTTTTATGAGAAATATCTATGTGGGTATTATTCTCTCCAGAATTGAGTGTGGGGATTATTTGTGTTCATAATCAGGAAGGGTGTGTGTTTGCGTGTGTATAAGAAAACACATTATTAATGTCACTTCTTTTTACTGGTCTCCAATTCCAATCCCATTGATACTTCACAGGACAAATAAATGTGGCATTATAGCAGTATTCAGATGAATAATATCCCAACGGAGTGGAGTACTGATTGAGTATAATTCCTTAATCCTTTCTGATATTGCCTCATTCTTGTTTGATGCCGTGCCAGGGTTTATGGAAGTTTTGATGAATGACCAGCTTGAACAATTTTTCGTGTATTGCTTTTCTGGAAAAAAGCTAGCTAGTCTCCTTTAAGAGCTACTGGAGTCTTACGTTAGCTTTTCTCTACGCATTGATGATATCCCATTTTACTAGGTCTTCTTTTGGGGCAATATCATTTCTGTGTTTGTAGTTACAATCCTGTGAATACTTACCTGGGTTTAAGTCTCATTGAATCCAATGGGTTTACTTCTGTACAGATACTTGTGACTATACTGTTCATCTCTGGTGCTATTTCTCGTGATGGACCCTATATAGTGTGAAAGTCATTTAGACTCCTCACCCAGAAATCTCTAGTTCCTTGCCAACCTCAAAACCCAAGAATTCCCTAGTACATGGCAGTTAAAGTGGAAAAATAGCACTATAACTATATAGTGTTAAAGAGCCTCAGTCTTTGAATCATCATTGTCATCGTCGTCGTCGTCGTTGTCATCATCCTGCTCTGTGAATATACTCCCACCCTTAAACCTTCTGGATCGTGTTCTTCCTGTAATCTCTCAGGGAAATTAAATTAATTCCAATGACATACATGGCACATCATTTCATTATCTCAACCATGATCAAGTTCAGGTTCCCAGTTTTAGAACTGAAACTAGTTGTCTCCTTCACATGCTTTGGTTCAAGTTGTTGTTCTTATTTTTCAGAATTACTTAGAAAATAGAAATAATTTCTGAAACTTCATTCCAGATTTCTCCATCAGTGTCATGTCCAGCTTCCACAGCATGGACTCTGACTTAGAGTCTGAAACAGAGGGCATGCCAGGGCCTGCTGTACAGAGAGAGGTTACAGTGTTGGAAATAGAACAAGGGATGGTGCCAGCTTCAACAGAAAGTCCTGCCTCTTCAGATATAGAGGAACACTTACTTCAGCCTAGCTTCGCAGTGCACAGGCAGGAAAGAGAGAGCCAGCATCGCTCTCTCAGGATTTATAACCAGCAACAATAATCAAGTCTCAGCCGTGCTAGGCTCAGGACCTGTTTAGCTGGCATCCTACTCCTTCAGGAGTTGTCAGAGCTTATCTGACTTGCTACCTTGCTGGATGCCTTGACAAATGCTCAGATTTTCTTTGGACACTCCCTTGCTGTGAAACTATGCTGGATTTTGTTAATGTTGGACTTTATTTATGACTCCTTGCTTACTGCCTGGAAGTAAGTAACAAGCTGTGAGATATTCAGTTTGTTCTGTTTATCAGCTGTGCCACGACTGAGATAGGACAACAAGATAAATAAGCTGCAGTCCAGGGCCTATGATTATGAGGGGATCTTTTAATAAAGGTGTGGAGAAGGAATAAGAAGACAAATGTAGCTAGGAGAATTGGGGAAGGTGGAGCAAGAGGCAAAAAGACAAGGAGTAGGGCTAGGAAGGGAGGGAGAAGATCAATGCACCAATCATATCTGGGGAGAAGAAAGGAGAAGGAGAGAGCTTAGAGAGGAGGATAAGTCATGGGTAGGTTAGATACACAGGAAAGTAAATGAAGACATGAGACAAAGGGGGAAAACAATGTTTAATGAGGCACTGAGGAATATGGTGGGGAGAAAGAGGATAAGAAATAGAGGGAATATGGGACCAGGAAGACAAATATAAGTAGGAGTTGCCAGCTTGAGTGGGGATCTGGAAAAGACGGACTAAGGGGAGGAGAGGAGAGACAGAAAGAAGATGGAAAGAAAATGCAATTAGCAAGAAGTTGTGGGAGACAAAAGGAAAAATAGGATGTGAAATAGAGAGAAGAGAAAGTAAACATTAAAAGAGAAAGAAAGAAAATGCCTAAGCAGAGCTGAAGAAGAAAGACATTCGTACCAGGCTTTTTGCTAAGAGTGGTGCTGCTCATGTGCACCTTAGGCCAAGAAAACAAATAGTGCTGTTTCTTCCATCATTTAGGGGAGGGTGAGAAAAACAGGAATAGGACTGGGAAAATTAATGAGAGAAAAGGACAATTTATAAAGCAGTAATTCTGTAGTAACATATTCAGTATTTCCTTGCTGTCATCACTTCCTCCCACTGACAGACAGAGAACGAGATGACTTCTCTGAAGCAGATCCAGCACTGGTGAACTGTAGCACACAAGGGGCGGGGGGGCTAAAACAAGCAGAAAAGAAATACTAGCATTCCTCCTCTTGCCCTGAGGCCCAGAGGAGAGGGTCTAGCCCCTGAAACTCAGGGCTTTAGGTGTGGGAACTTTGAAATACTTCTGCTTAGAGCCCTTTCTTCACAGAGCACAATACACTTGTCTTTGTGAGTAAGAGGGCTATTTGGAGGTAACTTGCAGTTCTTTCTGCTGTAATAAATTCTCTTTCATGTAAGATATTCATTGCCAAGATTGCCAATGGCCAGAGGAACTACTTGTGCAATCAAATGGCTAAATTTGGGGAAAGTCATGCAATTTAATTTCCTTGTCCTCCAGTATTCTAGATGGACAAAAAGTTTCATTCTCAGTAAATATTGCTGAGAGAAACAGGATGTGCTATTTGCCAGGTCTGGTTATGTTCATTATGTGTCCAAGGTGGTATGGAAAAATGGCTGAGAAAGATCTTTGTAAGAACATGCTTCCAAAGTTTAAACCTATAAGGAAGCTGCTGCTTTGATATGGTGACTCCACCTGCCCTGCTGTGCTGCATCTCTCTCTGATATGAAATGGTTTCTTATGACTAGATGAGATACAGCTTTTAGCAGGATTCTATTAATATGGCATCTACTGAAAGAGTAAGGAAGTCTTGGGATGTTGAATTTAGAGTCTGCATATATTGTGTGGATCTGGCAGGAGCAATCCTACTTAGATTAACAGTATGCAGTCTAGTGGTGGAAGGTTTGGAGATGTTGTCTTCTCTCCAGTTTCTTTTTTCTTTACCTTGTCACCCTTAAATTTAAGCCTTCACGTGTTTCATGAACACTGTCTGGATGAATAAAAACATGGTAGGGAATTTGAATCCTACAGAGGTGAGGCCAAGAGTCACACCCTGACTTATGCTCTGCAGGAGAATATTATCTGTCCTCTGGACAAGACTGGTCATACGGAAGCACTTTGTAATTTTCCAGGAGAGAATGGATAATTGAAATGCTGTTTCCCACAATGAAATCTTGATATTACTACTTAACTATTGAATATAAAGACGTACAGGAGGGACAAGAAGGAGGTCATTTCTCACCACTATCTTCACGTTTTTGTCCCTGCTAGCTTTTTCTCTTACTAGTTCTAATGGACCAATGTCACTCCATTATCTTCAGTGGAACAAAGCAAGACTTCAGTGACACCCTAGTAACACAAAGGGATTTTGTCACACCTTTGAGACTAACTGAGGGAAACACATTGGTAGTATATGCTTTCATAGACTAACTCTACTTACTCGTTGGTCAAGGAAATTAGAAAGGAAGACCAGAAAGGGAAACTCCTTAATTGAATTATATCCACAAATTCCAATCAATTACCAGAGGTATGAACAAAGACACTACATGTATTAATACATGTGTCCTCACTCCTGTACATATGGCAAAAGGAATCTTCTCAGAGAAAGTCTTGAACCCTGGGAAACTGACTTTTGGTAAGCAGATCCATTGCTCTCATACATCATCATTAACTGACTACTGTAAAGATCTGAAAGACTGCTATCAGCAGCCTTTTGAAAATTAAAGGTAAGCGTCATGATTTGCATCTTCTTGGATCCTATTACATTCCATCCCACGCCTGCCCTGTGTAAACATTTTTTATACCTGAGCATTTATTATCACTCAGTACTGCATCCAAAGAAATGGGTTTGCATCCATAAAAGTTCATGTGAAAATAAAAAATAGTTACACGCTGCCATGTTTCTTTTTCTTTTTCCTTTGCCAGTCCTTCCTCCTTTATATTTATCAGATGCAACATTCTTGCGTTTGATGAAAGAGATTTAAGTCTACAAAAGGTTATGCTACCAACTTATTTCTCTTAGTTAGTCAAAAAGGGGGATACATATTGATCCACACTAACATGGCTATGTCTTTAAAGTCAACCTTCCTAGTAATTTTCCTCCTCAATCTATGTTCCTTCTCCTTCCCAAGCATTCAGAGAAGTATTATATTATTGCTTAATCTTCTGTTAGACTGTGTTCCCTAATTTGGTCTGTTCAAAATGTTTGGACTATCTCTCTCATCGCTACTGAAAATTAATCATGTTATCTGTGGTCCAAAGTATCTGGAGGGAACCCAGTTGAGCAATTCTATGCTGAGCAGGAAGTATGGCAGACAGGCCTGGAAGTAGGGATGGAAAGAATATTCAAAAATATTTGAAAGAATACTCTAAAAGCATGTTTTTCAAGCGTTGAGAAACCCTGATAAGAAGAATCCTGGACTGATGAGAATTTTCACAGTATGGGACTCATTCTGTCCAAAATTTTCACGGGGTTCTTTTGCATAGAAAATAGCAAATAGAAATAAAAAATAATATTGCCACACAGAAATACTAATTGCTGTGCAGAAAGTGCAGTTACAATTATTCTGCTTAAAACTTTCATTTCGTTAACTTGCATAGAAAACAGCACTTTTTTGTACGGGTATTAATATTTCTGTTGTGAAATACCATTTTCTACTCATCAAATACTTTTTCTTGCCCAGAAAATTCTGTTTCCTGGCAAAATAACCATATGCAAATTTTGCACAGACTAAGTCCCAAATAGCAAATAGCCTTCCAAAACTGATTGGTTTTCAAAGGCCATATCTGCACTAGCCTGTTATAATGCTATTATTCCACTTTCAACATCCTATGGAATCCTGCGGTTTGCGGTTTAGGGAGGGGCCTCAAGGCGTCCCATAGTGAGAAAAAAGTTGCTCAAATTACTCATTGTTACCTTTGAGGAAAAAACTTAAGAAAGAATTACATCTCTACCTGATAGTGATAAGACATGAAGATAAAATGAAGTTACATGAGCTTTTTTTTCCTTAGTTACTAATCTTTTTGTAGTATCAGCATTCTTTCTATATGTTATCTGTGTTTTATGCTTTATTTCAAATTTTGAAAACCATATGTCATGACTAGCACATTGCTAAAAGCTCCTTAAGCCTAGCTAAGTTATAGCAACAGGAAGCAGGAGAAATGAAGGCACTGCCTGCTTAAGAAAAATCTCAGTGAGGAACATAATTTTTATTTAAGTCACTAAATTCCTAGCATTGGTGTTGCATGTTTAGAGATACAGTTTAGGCAGGCAAATAAAAGGATATGGAAGAATCCTACAAAACCCAGCACTGACTCTTCACTATCTTACTAAAAATGTTGACCTGGACAAGGAAGTCTATCTGTGCAGGTACTGTCAGCTCTGGTACATCTA
>CAOLHI010004994.1:0-88564 GCA_948474755.1 Ctenosaura bakeri | reverse complement strand
TTCCTAGGGCTTTCTTAGATAAGACATCGTCAGAGGTGGTTTTGCCAGTTTCTTCCTCAGAAATAGAGCATTCAGCACTTGGTGTTCATTGGCAGTCTCCCATTCAAGTATTAACCAGGGCTGACCCTCCTTAGCCTGCAAGATCAAATGATGTCTCATACCTTTTGTGAGTGTGTAGGTGTCTTTGTGCCTTTGTGGTACCTGTTGACTTATGGAACCCCCTGTGTTCTCCAGGGTTTTGTTAGGCAAGGAATGCTCAGAGGCAGCTCTGCCAGTTCCTTCCTCTGAAATAGAACCTATGGCACCTGGTGTTTGTTGGTGGTCTCCCATCCAAGTACTAGCTAGGGGTGACCCAGCTTAGCTTCCAAGGTCAGTGGGAGCTGATGCCTTTACCTTTCCTCTTTGGGGGACACGTGGCTGGATAGCAGTACGTGTGAAAGGGATCTAGGAGTCTTCATAGACCACAAGCTGAACATGAGTCAGCAGTGTGATGCGGCAGCCAAGAAAGCCAATGCAATTCTCGGCTGCATCAATAGGAGTCTGGTGTCTAGATCGAGAGAGGTACTGGTACCACTCTACTCTGCTTTGGTTAGACCCCATCTTGAATACTGTGTCCAGTTCTGGGCACCCCAATTCAAGAAGGATATTGACAAGCTGGAGCAAGACCAGAGGAGGGTGACCAAAATGGTGAGAGGCCTGGAAGCCATGAAGCCCTATGAGGGTAGACTTAGAGAGCTGGGGATGTTTAGTCTGCAGAAGAGAAGGTTAAGAGGGAACATGAGAGCCATGTTGAAATATTTGAAGGGATGCCACGTAGAGGAAGGAGAGGGCTTGTTTTCTGCTGCTCCAGAGACCAGGACAAGGAGCAATGGATTCAAGCTGCAGGAAAAGAGATTCCACCTGAACCTCAGGAAGAACTTCCTGATGGTCAGGGCTGTCTGGCAGTGGAATGTGCTGCCTCGGAGTGTAGTAGAGGCTCCTTCTTTGGAGGTTTTTAAGCAGAGGCTGGATGGCCATCTGTCGGGAGTGCTTTGAGGGTGTTCCTGCATGGCAGGGGGTTGGACTGGATGGCCCCTCGGGTCTCTTCCAACTCTACAATTCTATGATTCTATGATTCTAATCTTAGAAAGATCTTGGGAATGTAGAACTGCCTTATAATGAGTCCAGTCTTGGTGGTGGAGGTCCAGGGCTGCCTGCAAGATAGACTTATGCTCAACGTTGGAAAGAAGGAAAATATATTGATATAAGAGAATGGAAATTCAGACTCCTGGATATGGTAGCGACAGAAAAGTTAACTTTTTCACTTAAAAATAAGCCAATCCAGGGCTTTGAAAGAGAATGGCGAGAGGTACTGAACTGGACAAAAGGATGAAATAGGGGAAAAGAGAGAAAGATTGCGAGAAAGGAGGAAGACAAAATGAGGTGAAAAAAGATAAAATGTAAATATTTAAATATAAGCTAAAAATAATAGTATACGATTGTTGTAAAAAAGAGATAATGTATGGAACCGAATGCTTATATGGAATGGAATGTTCAACTCAGATTCAACTAGGAAAATTGCTGTTGGAAGCGAGGAGGGTTTTTTATTGTTTTTTCATTGAGAATTTTAATAAAAAATTATCTAAAAAAAGAAAAGGAAAAAAAAGAAAGATATTGGGAACATAAACTGCCTTATCATGAGTCCCATCTTGGTGGTGGAGGTCCATCTAGCCTAGCATGGTCAAGCCTGACTGGAGCAGCAGGGCTCTCCAGGATTTCAGAGAGGGAACTGTTAGCCAAAAAATTGCATTTCCAAGCTGAAGCTGTAGCCTTCTGCTGTTGTTTGTCCTTCAGCAACAGGTATATTGCCTTGGAAGATGAAGGTTCTGTTTAACTAATGACTCCTCCCCAGTTATAGACTGCTTCTTCTTCTCCAGTACTGATTTGCCTATGAGAACACACCACCATCCTTAAATAGCAGTTGAAATCTCAGGTTCCATTAACATTGAAGACGGTGCCTGTTTTAAGCCTATTGATGCAACCTTCCTGAACCCATTGGAACGCATCTCCCGTGATCCTAAACCACCGTAGCTCTTGGGAATTGTACTCCAGCTTATCTGGAAGGGACCATTTTGGAATGAGAAGGATGTGGGGATTCTGGGTGATGCTTTGGAATTCAGTTTTCCTAGGATAAGAGTTTTGTATTCTGCTACAACCTGTTATTTGCCCAGAATTAAAGGGGTGAATTAACTGCCTTGAGTCAACAGTGCAATGAAGCAACTAAAAAAGCCAATGTGATTCTAGGCTGTTATCAACAGGAGTATAGTCCCTAGGTCAGGGGAAGGAATAACACCACTCTGTTCTGCTTTAGTTAGACCTCACCTGGAATACTGCCTCCAGCTCTGGACACAGAAGAGGGTGGCCAAAATGGTCAAAGGCCTGGAAACCCTGAAGCCCTCTGAGGAATGATTTAAGGAGCTGGGAATGTTTAGCTTGGAGAAGAAAAGATTAAGCGGGGACATGAGAGCCATGTTTAAATATTTGAACAGATGCCATACGGAAGATGGAGCAAGCTTGTTTTCTGTTGCTCTAGAGACAGGACTGGAAGGAATGACTTTAAACTCCTGGAGAAGAGAGTCCACCTAAACCATTAGGAAGAACTTCCTGATGGTAAGAGCAGTCTTGACAGTGGAATACACTGCTGTCTCGATGCTGTTCTGTGTTTAAATAGCTCTTACATTCAGAAAGCTCTTATCAATAGGAGTTTTGTAATTTGGAATCTTCTTTCTAGCAATTTGAATAGATTTGTGCCAAGAAGTCCCACCTGATATTGTTTGAGTGGCTTGCATGAGATTTTTTGGGGCAGTGGTTCTGCATCTTGGCCCCTCCAGGGTTTTTTTGGACTTTTGTTTCCCTGAATCTTGCTGTCTGGGGTTTCTGGGGGCTGATGTCCAAAATACCAACAGGATCCAATGTTGAGAGCCACATATTTAAAGGAGCCAGACAAGAGGGTGATGCCAGCTTTGGGACTGATTTTAAGGGGAGGACTCTGTTTTTTTCATTCCAGTTCCCCCTCACAAGACAATCTCCAAGATGCCAAGGAGGAGCTGCCCGCAGTGCCGCCTCCCCTCCTTCCCCGCCTGAAGTTACTGGAGCAGCCCAATCCCCCTGAGGTGCCTTCGAAGCCTCTCCTTCTCTTGCATCCAAGCTTTGGTGAGTGTCTTCCTGTTGCAATCGGTAAGCTTGTAAAATGAAAAGTAGAAGAAAAGCAAATAAAGCAAATAAAAAAGCAAATTTTTTTTAAAAAAGGAACCCTGGTGGCACAGTGGTTAAACGCCAGTACTGCAAGCCACAAGGTTGTGAGTTCGATCCTGCCCAGCTCCAAGGTTGACTCAGCCTTCCATCCTTTCGCAGGTCGGTAAAATGAGTACCCAGCTTGTTGGGGGCATGTATAGAAATGTTTCAAAATACATGCTATTTATAAGTTGTTCACCGCCTCGATCCGTATGGAGAGGCGGGATACAAATAAATAATAAAAAAAAATTCAAAAATGTGTTTAATTCAATCCATTCCTTTTCACTGCTTAGATTTCAAATGTGATGTTTTACTTTGAAATCTCCACCAAAATAGTGGAAAGTCCTTAGAATTCTCTTCCTCCTTCTCCCGTTATTTTTTTAAGAGACATCAGATACAGAATCATAGAATCATAGGGTTTGAAGAGACCACAGGTCCAACTCCCTGCCATGCAGGAACACACATCAAAGCACTCCCGACAGATGGTCATCCAGCCTCTGCTTAAGACCTCCAAAGAAGGAGGAGACTCCACAACATTCCAATGCAGCACATTCCACTGCTGGACAGCTCTGACCATCAGGAAGTTCTTCCTGAGGTTTAGGTGAAATCTCTTTTCCTATAGCTTGACTCCATTGCTCCTTGTCCTGGTCTCTGGACCAGCAGAAAACAAGCCCACCCTCTCCTCGATATGACATCCCTTCAGATATTTAAACATGGCTATCATGTCCTCTCTTAACCTTCTCTACTGCAGATTAAACACCCCCAGCTCCCTAAACCATTCCTCATAGGGCTTCCAGACCCTTCACCATTTGGTCGCCCTCCTCTGGACATGCTCCAGCTTGTTAATATCCTTCTTGAATTGAGGTGCCCAGAACTGGACACAGGATTATTCCAAATGAGGCCTAACCAATGCAGAATAGAGTGGTACCAGACTCCTATTGATGCAACCAAGAATTGCGTTGGCTTTCTTGGTTGCCGCATCACACTGCTGGCTCACGTTCAGCTTGTGGTCCACCAAGACTCCTAGATCCCTTTCACATGTATTGTTATCCAGCCACGTGTCCCCCATCCTATATTTGTGCCTTCCATTTTGTCTGCCTAAGTGCAGGACCTTACATTTCTCTCTGTTGAAATTCACTTTGTTAGCTTTGGCGCAGCTCTCCAATCTATCAAGGTCATTTTGAATTATGATCTTGTCCTCTGGTGTATTAGCAACCCCTCCCAGCTTGGTATCATCTGCAGATTTGATGAGCATGCCCTCCACTTCTTCATCCAAGTCATTGATGAAGATGTTGAATAGCAGCCCTGTGCCCAGGACAGAACCCTGTGGCACCACATTAGTCACTTCTCTCCAGGATGAAAAGCAGCCATTGGCAATCACCCTTTGGGTTCGGTCGGTCAACCAATTCCAAATCCACCTAACAGTAGCCCTGCTCAGACCGCATTTTACTAGTTTCTTTGCAAGAATGTTATGGAGAAAATTGTCAAAGGCCTTATTGAAATCAAGATATGTTACATCCACAGCATTCCCTTCATCTATCAAGCTTGACCCCTCACAACCTGTCAGCTCCCAGAAATGAAATGCCATTGCATGTTAAGCTATTAAATGCTGTCAAATACTAATATCATTGCATGTTTGCAGTTAAATGCTGCTGACTTCTAATGGTAAAATATGAAAACCTGAAGTCAAGTGTCCTAGGTTGTCAAATGTAAGAAGTCCAGTTTTTAAGGAGGTGGCTGGAAGTTGTAATGTGCCTGTTGCCTTGGTGCAACTAGTTCCAAAAGAAATTTAGAATCTTAGATCATGGAGCTGGAAGGGACCACAAAGGTCATCTAGTACAACCTCCGACCATTAAGCAAGACAAAACTAAAGTCCTCCCGACAGATGCCCATCTGGCCTCTGTTGGAAGACTTCCAAAAAAGGAGGATCCACCACACTCTGAGGCCATCCGTTCCACTGTCAAACTGTTCTTTCAGTCAAGACATTCTTCCAAATGTTTAGGTGGAATTTCTTTTCTTGTGTGCAATTTGAATCCTTTGCTTGCTCACTCTCCAGTCTCTGGGGCAGCAGAAAACAAGCTTCATCCATCTCCTCCATGACATCCCTTCAGATATTTAGAGAGAGCTACCTCGTCACCTCTCAGTCTTCTCTTCTCTAGGCTGAAAGTATCCAGCTCCCCCAGGCATTTCTCATAGGGCTTCCTGGTTTGTAGGCCTTTTACCATTTTGGTCATCCTTCGGTGGATGCATTTCAGCTTACCAATATTCTTCTTGAACTGCGGTGCCCAGAACTGGAGACAAGATTCCAGGTGAGGCCTGAGCAAAGCAAAAGAGAGTGGCACTACCACTTCCCTTGATCTGGAAACTCTGCTCCTGTTGATGTAGCCCAGAATCACATTGGCTTTTTTGGCTGCTGCATCACACTGTTGACTTGTGTTTAGCTTGTGGTCTACTGAGACCCCTAGATCCCCTACATGTGTACTGTGGTCAAACCCTGTGCCACCCTTTCTATATAGAATCATAGAAATGTAGAGTTGGAAGAGACCCCAGGGGCCATTGAGTCCGACCCCCTTCGGCCGTGCAAGAACCCATCTCAAAGCCCTCCCTTGGACAGATGGCCCTCCAACGTCTGCTTAAAAACCGTCTAAGAAGGAGGAGACTCCACCACACTCCATGGAGGCAGCAGATTCCACTGCCGGACAGCTCTGACCATCAGGAAATTCTTCCTGAGGTTCAAGTGGAATCCCCTTTCCTGCAGCTTGCTCTCTGGAGCAGCAGAAAACAAGCCCTCTCCCTCCCCTACATGGTGTCCCTTCAAATATTTACACATGGCTCTCGTGTCCCCTCTTAACCTTCTCCTCTGCAGACTAAACATCCCCAGCTCTCTAAGTCTGTCCTCATAGGGCTTCATGGCTTCCAGGCCCCTCACCATTTTGGTCGCCCTCCTCTGGACTTGCTCCAGCTTGACCATGTCCTTCTTGAATTGGGGTGTCCAGAACTGGACACAGTATTCAAGAAGAGGTCTAAACCAAAGCAGAGTAGAGTGGTACCAGTACCTCCCTTGATCTATATATATGTACATTCCATTTTTCTTACCTAGCAGGGAATTTCTAAGAAGCCTAATGACTCTTCATATTGGGGTGGGGCAAGCAGAAGCCACGCTTAATTGGAAGTTATCGACCCCTTTTGTGTTGCATACTAGGAATTAGAGGATGGATAATAGTGGTCTCTGAGCTTGAGTATATCAGGGTATAATGATGCGGAACCTCATAAGTTACTGGATTGCAACTACTACCATCCCCTAGCCAGCAAAGGAAATGCAAGGGATGCTGGGGGCTGCAGTCAAACAGTATCGGAAGGGTCATATGATTCCCAGTCCTGGTTTATATGGTATCAAGTAGCTTTCTGGATTAGCAGGTGTAAACATCCCAGGAAATGATCTCCTTGTGTTAAGAGACTCTCTAGACATAGGTGAGGAAGATGGCTGTGCTGTAATCTTTATTTCTTGTTGTTATTTATTGTTCTGTGCCTTCAAATTAGCCGTCACTTATGGTGACTCTCTCATAGGGCTTTCTTTTTTTAATTCATATTTATTAATTAAGAAATTAACAACAGAAAAAAAAGAAAAGAAAAACATTATACATAGGTAATATACATGTATGTACAACTGAGGCTAAAACTTAGCTAAACTAAATTGATCGAAATTAAAACTACGACTGGGTACAAAGATACATTACTAAGATGCTAGTCTATTAGTGTGGATGTTGCCTAACTAAAATACAAAAGAACTCCAACCTGCATTAACTGTAATGAAAAACAAAAACCAATTTATAGAGAGTGTCCTATTCTGCTATTACAGATCTCACTAGATTCTGCTTACTGAAATTACTAATAAGTATAGCGACAGACTGTTCTATCATAAGGTTTCGTGTTTCTCAAAAAAATTCATAAACGTTTTCTAGTCTTTCAGAAAATCTTTGG
Organism: Ctenosaura bakeri; assembly: GCA_948474755.1. Classification (NCBI taxonomy): domain Eukaryota; kingdom Metazoa; phylum Chordata; class Lepidosauria; order Squamata; family Iguanidae; genus Ctenosaura; species Ctenosaura bakeri. Next base: position 81,310 of record CAOLHI010004994.1, on the reverse strand, counting down.
TTCATTCCACATCAATTTGGCAACTTGGGCAAAGTCAGCAACTTTTAAGAACCTGCTCTTCTGTTGTTGGTGCTTCAGTCCATTTCCAAATTTGGACAAACAACTTTCTTTCAGCTGTTATCATACATCAAAGAAGTCGTCCATATTTGCTGTCCAGTTCTTTACCAATTCCTGTAGGGTTTTCTTAGCAAGATTCCTTCAGAAAAGGTTTGCTGCCATTCCCTGGCTCAGAAAGGGTTTTCAACAGGGTCTTCCAGAGTCCTAGCTCAACATTCATACCACTACATCACACTGGCTCTTGTGACCCTTTCCTAAGGTTTCCTTGGCCAGATTTAATCCAAAGCAATTTGCCCTTGCCTTCCTCTGAGTCTGAGAGAGTGTGACTTGATCAAGGTCATCCAATTGGTTTCCATGGCTGAGCGGGGATTCGAACTCTGCTCTCCAGAGTCCTAGTCCAGTGCTCTAACCACTCACCACATTGGCTGTCTCCAGCCACAATGTGGTCTTCCTCTTTTCCTTTAGCCATGCACCTTGCCTTGTCTTTTCTTCTGAGTCGTGCTGCTCATGGTATGTCCAAAATGTGTCCAAAGCCTTAGTTTATACACCTATGGTTGAAAAGGAGAGCCAGGGTGGTTTTCTTTTTGATACAATGATTTTAGTCATTTGCAAAAGCGTGTAGATTTTATCCTGTGAACAGGTCAACTGAGCCTTGATGGATTGACCGAGCAAAGTCTCCAGGGAAGGAATAATTAACAGAAATGGTGAGGCGAATCCTTCTGGACATAGGGACTTCTGTATGGCCCCAAGTGGTAGGGATGTACATCTCCAGTAAAATGGTTCTTGTGGGCAAGAGAAAATAATTTAACCAATTTCCTCCCTGTGGCAAGAAGTTACTTGAACAATGTCATCTTTTTGAGGGCTATTGGCCATTCAGGGCGTACTTTGCCCATCACACAAAACCATTTGGGCTTTCTTAATGCAGAAAATGTGGTTTTCTGTGCAGGAAGCAAGGTTTTGCACAGAGAACACCATTTCATTTTCTTCACAGAGGAGAATGCTCCTGCACAGATAGTGCTGCTTTCTGTGGCAAATTGGGGTACTTACTCACTTACTTACTATCTTTCTTTCTTTCTTTCTTTCTTTCTTTCTTTCTTTCTTTCTTTCTTTCTTTCTTTCTTTCTTTCTTTCTTTGTATTTTCTTGTAATTGTATTTAGTCCTGAACTGTGAGATTTTTCATTTCATTCTGGGTTCTTTCCCAGGTAACAAGTCTAGTGAGCAAGATCTTTGTGGGGAAAGATTTCTAGATTCTAGAAAAGATCTTCCTCTGTCTAAGACCTTGGAAGGCCTCTACCACTTAGAGAAGATGCCTCTGTTTTTATCCTTAGTGCCACCTTTTGAATAGGTTTAAACCGTTCTAAATTGCTGTTGCTTTTTATAGAGCAGATCATTTAACAGGGTTTTTTTTTGGAAAAACTCTTGCTATTATAATTTTTACAGGCCTTTTAAATTTGTGTTGTGAACCACCAAGGGCCCATCCCAGGAGAATGGGGGGATGTTGATAAACACGTTCTCTGGACGGTGTCCAGAGGAGGGTGACCATAGTGCTCAGAGGTCTGGAAACCAAGCTATGTGAAGAATAACTTAGGGAGCTGGGTATATTTAGCTTGGAGAAGAGAAAACTGAAAGTCATCTTTCAATATCTCAGGGGATGTTGCATGGAAGATGGAGCCAGCTTATTTTCTGCTGTTCTGGAGACCAAAATACAAACCATTGGATCCAAATTACAGGAAAAGAGATTCCACCTAAACGTTAGGGAGACGTTCTTTGCCGTAAAAGAAGTTTCAGAGCACAACCTGCTGCCTGGGAGTGTGGTGGAATCTCCATCTTTGGAAGTCTTTCAGCAGAGGTTGGAGGCCATCTTTCAGGAGAGCTTCGTTGTGTCAGAATGGGGTTGGATTAGACAGCCCTTGAGGTCTCTCCCAATTCTATGATTGATTGATAGTCATTCAGACTAGCCATCCAACTAATGGTCTGGCCTAGCGTAGAATCATAGAATCATAGAATCATAGAAATGTAGAGTTGGAAGAGACCCCAGGGGCCATCCAGTCCAACCCCCTGCCATGCAGGAACACCATCAAAGCACTCCCGACAAATGGCTATCCAGCCTTTGCTTAAAAACCTCCAAGGAAGGAGACTCCACTACACTCCATTGAGGCAGCAGATTCTACTGCCGGACAGCCCTGACTGTCAGGAAGTTCTTCCTGAGGTTCAGATGGAATCTCCTTTCCTGCAGCTTGAATCCATTGCTCCTTGTCCTGGTCTCTGGAGCAGCAGAAAACAAGCCCTCTCCCTCTTCAACATGACATCCCTTCAAATATTTAAACATGGCTATCCCGTCCCCTCTGAACCTTCTCTTCTGCAGACTAAATATACCCAGCTCTCTCAGTCTATCCTCAGAGGGCTTCATGGCTTCCAGGCCCCTCACCGTTTTGGTTGCCCTCCTCTGGACTTGCTCCAGCTTGTCAATATCCTTCTTGAATTGGGGTGCCCAGAACTGGACACAGTATTCAAGATGGGGTCTAACCAAAGCAGAGTAGAGTGGTACCAGTACCTCTCTCGATCTAGACACCAGACTCCTATTGATGCAGCCGAGAATTGCATTGGCTTTCTTGGCTGCCGCATCACACTGCTGACTCATGTTCAGCTTGTGATCTATGAAGACTCCTAGATCCCTTTCACACGTACTGCTATCCAGCCACGTGTCCCCCATCCTATATTTCTGTATTCCATTTTTTCTACCTAAGTGTAGGACCTTACACTTCTCTCTGTTGAATTTCATTTTGTTCGCCTTGGCCCAGCTCTCCAACCTATCCAGGTCATTTTGAATTTTGATCCTGTCCTCCGGCGTATTAGCAACCCCTCCCAATTTGGTATCACCTGCAAATTTGATGAGCATGCCCTCTATTCCTTCATCCAAGTCATTGATAAAAATATTGAACAGCACTGGGCCCAGGACAGAACCCAGAACCCAATGCTCTAACCACTACCCCATGCTGGCTCATTAGGAAATAAATAAATCAATAAAAATCATTTCATTTCTAAAGAGAAATATTCAGCTGCGTAGGGCAGCTTCAGAAGCTGTTAGTGACTCCTTCTCCTGCTCTAATGTCTGTTTGCAGACGATTCAGATTATGAAGAACCCCCGTTTGAGGAGGAAATAGCAGCTCCGCTGGAAGACATGACTGACAAGGTGAGTCCCCCGGTCTCTCACTTTCTGTTGGCCTTGTCCTCCAAGGATGCAGGTGCCAGTTTCTTCCTCTTAATATCAGAGCTTAGAAAAGTTCCTTTTTTTCCCCCTTGACAACAGCTCACAGAATCCTCTATCCAGAATGGGGGATTCTGGGAGCTACTGTCCAAAAAGTAACTTTCCTGGGCTCTTCTTCAGTGGCAGAGAGAGAGGGAGTATTGATTGGCATTTCCATTATCTGGGTTGTTCTGGGACGACTCTGTTCTTTCAGAGAGGTGGCTGGGACCTTCCCTTGTTGATTCTTCTATCTACATGGTCTGTAAAGGTTGCCATAGGAGCCTAAGTATCCTAAAGGCACCATGTCCCACCTGATCTTGGAAGCTAAGCAGGGTATGGCTAAGACTTGGATGGGAGACCGCCAAGAAATACCAGGTGCTGTAGGCTATATTTTAGAAGAAGGAACCGGCAAAATCACCTCCGAGGATTCCTTGTCTCAGAAGACCCTAAGAAATAAATCCATGGGGTTGCCGTAAGTTAGACACACACAAAGGTTGCCATAGACCATTTCCGCACTAGACTGTATAGCGTATTATTCCACTTTTGACATCCTATGGAATCCTGGGGTTTGCAGTTTAGGGAGGGGCCCAAGGCCCATCCCTAAACTGCAAACCCCAGGATTCCATAGGATGTCGAAAGTGGAATCATAGCGCTATAGACAGTCTAGTGCAGAAATGGTAATAATATCCTCTGTTGTCTATAATCCTGCATTTGCTGTGTCCTTCCAAGTTGCAAAAAGAAAATGGGCATATAATACCCAAGTCTGAACAAAAGCCAGGGCAGGTTTTCCATTTGCTGAATTTTTCTCTTTAGAAATGAAATGATTTTTATTGATTTATTTATTTCCTAATGAGCCAGCATGGGGTAGTGGTTAGAGCATTGGACTCTGGTGACCAGGGTTTGAATCCCTGCTGAGCCACGGGAACATCTGGGTGACCTTGGAGAAGTCACACTCTCTCATCCTCAAAGGAGGCAAAAGCAAATGCCCTGTGAACAAATCTTGCTGTGTTAAGTTTGTCTTACGGTTGCCATAACTCAGAAATGGCTTAAAAGCACGGGTGGCCTGCAACATAGATTGAAACAGCTAGACACAGAATAAGAGTACAATTTTTTGTCCCACCTTTCCCCATGGATCAAGATGGGGAACAATAACACACAACAGAATTCATAACATCAGTTAAAAGAGCGCATAAAACCAACTCCATCAATAGATACTTTAAAATTTTTAATTTGAAAGTCCTCTGCTTAGGCCTGCTGGAAGAGACTGGTCTTTACTGCTGTTTATATGCAGACGGCATCTCTTCTGCCTGATCATTCCACAACCTGAGGGCAGCTGAAGAAAATGTCTCATGTGGCTAACAGTTATCAGCCTGATTTTGGCTGCCTGAAGTAAATGTCCCACAGAGTACCTGAGTGTTTGAGGCGGATTATATAGGAGAAGGGGATTCTATAGGTAATCTGGACCCAAGTTATGTAGGGCTTTCACAGTAATAACCAACACTTTGTACTTTGCTTGGAAGCTAATTGGATAATAAAAAAAAGTTGTTTACGAAATAATGAGAATAAATATATACAAGGCTGCATCCCCCAAACTGTGGGAGTCTTTCTGGCTGTCCTTTGGCGGGGAATATCTCCTTTCTGCCTCTGTTCTGCTGCCATTCTCTCTACTGTCCGATAGCAGGAGGGTCTTCTCTTAGTAATACTTAAAGATACTCCTGGGTGTCTCCTGTCCAAGTAATAGGAACAAGGTGAGTTGGCTTATCGTGGAACGGACCACTATTGTTCCTCCAGATAGTACTACTAGCTCTGGTCTGCACCCCTGATGCCCCTGGGAGGAGGAAGCTTCTCTGGGAAAGTTGGCTACGTAAGGAAACACAAGTTAAAGGGTGCCAGTATGGTGTGGAGGGAAGGCACGTTCCTCTCCAAAGGAGCACCATCAAGTCTGGCCTTGTGAGGACAGCAGCGTCACTAAAGATTGGTGTCCCTCCCCTCTGATGGTGTAACCTGGAGTGGTCTGCACCCCCCTAAGTGATGCCACTGCTCTGACTGGCAGCCATGGCTACCTAGGTTATCTGGAAGGATTCATTTCTCATCTTAGCCGAAGGCAGTTGGGATTGGACCTTGGACCTTGTGCACAGGGACATAGGAAGCTGGCTTTTGCTGAGTGAGACCCTTGAGTGTTCACATAGCCCAATAGTGCCAACTATGTCATGGCTCTCCAGAATATCAGAGAGGACTCTTTCCTGGCCCTGTCTGGGGGTGATAAGGATTGAACGTTGGACCCTGTGCATGGGAATGTGGGAAGCTGCCTCATACTGAGTGGGAGCCTCGAGAGCCCTTGAATGTCCGCTCTTCCTACTTTTCCCTGCAGCCGTTTCAATCCCTGCTGCTGTGCTGGCCTCTCTGGCTTTTTGCTGACACAGCATGTGGGGAAAGCTGCCGACTCGCTTCTCAGAAAGCCCTTTTGACGGTGGTTCTTTATGCTATAAATAGAGGGGCTGGCCCCCGTGCAACTTCCTGTTGTGTTAAGCAACAGAAGCATGGATGGTGAGAAAAAGAGAGAGAGAGAACACCCCCTGGACTGAGAGATGACTGCACAGTGACAACTTTACTCTTCGGTTTTTATTAGTGGCATTTGTAGGGAATAATACAGTTTTGATGAGTCAAGACTGGTGCCAAGCCTGGACTGCATGGGAAATTTGACATTTTGGCAGCTCTTTGCCTTGCCACTATAATGCTGAAAGTCTCGTGGTCACTTCTACAAAGGCTCCAGAGGTTTTTAATGGGAAGTACAGGCATTCTATTAATGTTAGTGGTTTCCATCAGAGAACTGGTGTGGGGAAGGGCTAGGACTTTAGCAGACCAGGGTGCGAATCCCTGCTTAGCCACAGGAACTCCCTGGGTGGCCTTGGGTAAGTCCCACTCTCTCAGTCTCAGAGGAAGGCAAAGGCAAAGCTCCTCTGAAGAAATCTGGCCAAGAAAGGAGAAAGTCACCAGAGGATGGAATCAGCCACATGACAACAACAACAACAACTTCCCAATATATAGCAAACCAGTGCTTCTGGTGAAGAAGTATTTGCAGTTTTTCTCATTCTTTGTTCCATAAGGATGGAGGACAGTTTAAAAATGTTTGATGAATAATGGATGGCTTAATGGAAATGGTTTCATAAGCTGCTGAAAATAACTTAATACCTTTCCATGGGTTCATTCCGTCATCTGTTCCACACAAGATCTTTGATATTTCCTCACATACAGTGTACTCTTGACAACCTGTGGAGGCCAACTGAGGCCTTTTTATCCTGTTTGGGCCAGACTTTTCCTCCTTCCATGTCCCACCCATTTCTCATATTTCCAGATGGCCTTAAAGAAACAGTCCCCAAGCATGGAACACAGTGTTCTGCTATCTCTCAGCCATCTCTTGCCTTGGCCAAAATCTGACATTGGTGCATAGCTTAGCATGCACAGTTTCATGTCCTCCCACCACCTCAGAGCTGTCAACCCACATGAAGGGCCCCTGCTGTTGTTGGTTACCAGTGAGTAGGGAAGGGGGAAGGAATATAATGCAGATAAGGAAGAAGTAACTGGTCTCAGCTCAGAGGGGAAAAGAAATGCAATTACATTCTCAAATGGAAAATGCACCCAACTTTCCTTTCCCCCGGGAGCCCAGGGCAGCCTTATCATCACGGTCAGGATTACCTCTTTCCCTTCCCCGCTCACTGGTAAGCAACAGCAGTAGGGGCCCCTTGTAGGGCTGGACATTGAGAGTGCAACAGTCAGTGAATCACCCTCTTCGCCCTGTCCAAAAGAGTGCTTATAAGTGTGGGAGCCACTCACAGGATGCTGGTATGTGCCCCGTGTGTGTGTGATGCTGGGGAGAGGCAATTCCTCATGTATACTTGGGAGGTGGGATGCTCTGTCCTGAAAGCCAGAGTGCTGGACTGCAACTAAGGTTTGAATCCACACTCAGCCATGGAAAAACATTGAATGCAGGGCAGGGGGTTGGATTGGATGGCCCTTGTGGTCTGTTCCAACTCTGTGATTCTGTATGATGCTGTGACCTTTGGCAAGTTGCACTCTCTCAGCCTCAGAGGAAAGCAGTGGGGTCATATCCCTCCTGAACAAATATTGCCAAGAAAAATCCATGGTAGATCTACTTTAATATCACCATAAATCAGAAACAACTTGAATGCACACAACAACATGCTGTGCCATTTTGGGACAGATCACTAGATCAAGGTCCTGTTGGTCTTTTTGATCTAGCTGGCTTTTCAAAACTTGAAACAGTTACTTTTCCAGACTACAGCTCCCAGAATTATTCCAGTCAGCTATCTCCTTCTTTGGCTGCCTCTTTTGTGTCTAGGTCCTGGTTGCTGCTCAAGGTTGGGGTCTTGACACCTCTCACACACAATGACCCTGGCTTTATGGATCTGAATTTATTGCAATGTCTCCTTTCTGCAGGAAGAGGCAGAGAGCACGCCAGGGACACGGCGCACTGCACGGATCAGCAGCCTGCTCAGCGAAGACGAGCTCATTGAAGATTATTTCAAGACAGAATCCCCCATAAAGTGAGCGTGGTTCTTTCTTTCCATTCTGCTTTTGTGTCCAAAGTTTGCGTATTTATGTTGTGCTGGAAGACCTTGGCTTACCCTTGGTTCTAGGGATGAATCAGGAGTGGAACCCCCTTGGGAAGATTAGAAAGGAACCCCTGTTGGGGGACAAGCAACTGAACAAGATGGAGCGATTATTTGGTAGAGCCATCTTCAAGCATCTGAAGAGATGTCAGGTGGAAGAGGTGAGGAACAAGTGAGCTTGTTTTCTGCTGCTCCTTAGACTAGAACAAGAACATCTGTGGATTCTAACTACAGAAAAGAGATTCCACCTAAACATTAGGAAGAGCTTCCTGGCAGTAAGAGCAGTTGGACAGTGGAATCCACTGCTGCCTCAATAGAGTGTTTTAGAGTCTCCTTCATTGGCAGTTTTTAAGCAGAGGCTGGACGTCCGTCCGCAGGGAGAGCTTTGGTTGTGTCTTCCTGCATGGCAAGATGGTGTTGGACTAGATGGTCCTTGCAGCCCCTTCCAACTCCAAGAATTCTATGCCATGGGGCAGGTAGCGAACCTCAATGGATTCAAATTACTGGAAAGGAGATTTTGGCTCAACATGAGTGGCTTGCTTGTTTTATTCAGTATTGGTAAGAACCTTCTGACAGGAATTGCTGCTTGACAGTGCTGGAGACTCCACCAGAAGGGAGCAGACTCTCCTTCCTTGAAGGTTGCTAAAAACAGGTTAGATGGCCACCCATCAGAAAAGCTGTGGTTTGGTGCACTGAGAGGAGGCTTAATAGAGGACCCTTGGGGATCCCTGCCAACTCTATGAGTCTAAGATTATCACATTAACTCTGAGAACTCTGGCCACATTTCCCAACTTTATATATTATTGATTTCAAGCAGTCATAGAACCGTATGCTCTTAGCATTGGAAGGAGAATGAAGGGCCATCTAGTCCAACTCCCTGCCAGTGCAGGTACACACAGCTAAAGCACTTGTTCTCTGTTCAAAGACTTCCACAGAAAGAAAATCTACCACCCAGGTGAACAGCCCTAACCATGAAGTTCTTCCTAATGTTTAAGTGAAGTCTCTTTCCTTCTAATTTGAATCCATTGGTTCGTTTCCTAGTCTGTGGGGCAGGAGAAACCTCACTTGTTCCATCTTCTCCATGACATCCTTTCAGTTATTTAAAAGTGGCTCTATCATGTCACTTCTCCACCTTCTCTTCTCCAAGCTAAGCATAACCAGTTCCCTCAGCTGTTCTTTGTAAGACTTGGTTTCTACATCTTTGACCATCTTGGTTGCTTAGATTCCGGAGAATCAGTTTGTTTATATCCTGCTGTTCTCCTGGGATGGACTCGAGACAGTTTACAACAAAGTTTTAAAATACCTTTAAAAATCACCATACCAAGATGTCCCTTCTCTGGACACATTCAGCTAATTAATATGTTTTTTGAGTTGTGGTACCCAGAACTGGACACAGTGTTACTCCTGGTGAGGTCTGACCAAAGTGGACTAGTGGAGATTTGATGGACATCTTTGAGGAGTGCTGGAGTTGTGTCATCCTGCATAGTAGAGGATTGAACTAGATGGCCCTTGGGTTCCCTCCCAACTCTCTGATTCTGTGATTCTCCTTTAACTTCCATGGCTCCATCTTATGGAATCCTGGAATTTTTAATTTGGTAAGGCACTAGAGCAGTGGTTCCCAAACTTTGGTCCTCCAGATGCTTTGGATTTCAGCTCCCAGAATGCCAGACTGTTGGCCCAGGTGGCTGGTGCTTCTGGAAGTCCAAAAACCTGGAGCACCAAAGTTTGGGAAGCACTGCACTAGCGGAAGGCTGCATTACAGGTATATACGCAAGGGAACTTGGAAGCCTCTCATGAAAGGGTTTCTACAAGTTGAATTTGACTTGATAGCAGTTAACAACAAATGAGGCACTGGAGCTCTCTGGCAGAAAATTCTAAATACCTCCCAAAACTACAAACCTTGGCATCCCATAGGATGGGGCAGTTAACGTGGGATCAGAGTGCTATGATCATGTGGTGTGGAAGAGATTCCTGTCTCCTGTAAGAAATCCTTGAAGGGCCATTTTACACACTATATTATTCTGGGGTTGCAAAAGGCCAGGAAAAGAGGAAGACCACATGACAGTTGGATAAGGTTCTTCGAGGGAGCCATGTCTCCTGCCCTGAGTTTAGAAGGCCTGAGCAGGGCAGTTGATGGCCAAGGCTGTTGGAGGTCTCTCATTATTAGGTTTGCCATGAGCTGAGACCAACTCGATGGTAGTTAACAACAGCAAAGACTCTTTGGAAGGTTTAAGGAGTAACAACAAAGAATCCCATAAAAATAAGAATGTGCAACAAAATCTAAAGTCTACGTTGTGGTGGTCCATTTATCAGATCAACCAGAGGGCACAAAATATGTGGTAATAGCTTTCTGAACTGACAGGCATCTTCCAAAGGTGAAGAAGATAAGAAACAAACTAGAAAGCCCAAAAATGAACATGCAGGGATGGAAAAATGACTGTTCTACAGTCTTAGCTTTGTGTTTTGCTTAAAGCGTTTGGTTAAAGTAAGAGCCAGCATGGTGGTTTGAATGTTGCGAGGGAGCTAAGACTCTGGCAGACCTGAATTCGAATCTCCTCTCAGCTGCAGAAACCCGCTGGGTGAGGCTCAGCAAGTCACACACTCAGAGGACACTGTCATCATCATCTTCTTCTTAAGCTGAAAGATGATGATGACATTGTCCTCTGAATAAACTGGCCAAGAAAAATGTAGGATAAGTTTCCCATTTTTTTCAGAGTCAACAATATGCCGTGGTTTGAGTGTTGGACCAGGGTTGGACTCCACAAGCGACGTTATGGTTCATTCTGTACAGTTCATTCTTTACGGTTGGAATCAGAGGTGTGTGTGCATGTGTGTGTTTGGTAGAAAATGTTGGCAAGATCTGTTGGGGGAACACGTGACCTGCTTCTGCTTTCCTTCCAGGGCAAACAACCCGATTCCCTTTCCAGCAGACTGTGCTGGTTTAGTTATAGATTAAACAAGGGAGAGAAGTGTGTATTGATACGGAACGGTTAGTGGTTTTCCCTGTAGTCCAAACTCAAGCAGGTTCTTCCCACTTTGTTGGACTGAAACCCTCAGAAGCCGTGCTGGCTGGGGATTCTGGGAGCTGTAGTTCAAAACTCCGCTTTTTGCGAGCTCTGGTTCTTTCTTCTTTCTTCTCAGCTGTCCTCTCTTGTTTTGCTAGCTGTTGGGTTTGTTTAATGGAAAAATCCCTTACAAAGAGGGTGTGTGTGTGTGTGTGTGTGTGTGAAAGAGAGAAATGGGTAATCCATTATCCCCGGCTAATGGGGGCAGAGGCAGGCCTTGCTCAGTCCTGGCATATGCAGTTGGAGGAAGCCACTGAAGCAGCAAAAAACTTGGCAAAACCTCTGAAGTTGGTCTTAAGAACCAACTTTTAGCAGGCTGGGGAGCTGAGAAACTTAGCGGAAGGTATGGGGACAGGGGTAAGAGCTGCGGATGGGGATGGGGATTGGGATCCCCCCTTTAGAAAAGGGGGGCTCGCTTCAGAGTCCTGTTTTGCATATGCAGATTCCTTGTGGATGGGTATGTGGGGTTCTTTTGAAAGACTGCAATTAGCAATGAATAGAAAAATAGTTAAGCTGGAGCGGGGTTACTTTATTGGCATAGTGAGTACTAGTTTCTCAGTAGCCTTTAAAATTCTTTTACAAGAACGGTTTGAAGCATTTTGTATAGATTTTGAAGTAAATAGCCAAGCTTTATTTATTTATATTGGCTAGCATCCTGTTGTGGGGTTACTAATACATAACCCACAGTTACACATTCGTAACTAGTAATTATTCATGGTCGCTGTGGAGCCCCCGGTTTAGAGGCTACGTAGGCGCTTTGAAAGCCCCCAAACCTCACTTACCCCTACGAAGCCGCTGGGATTGATGGGGGTCCCTTCCCCTGTTGATAGAGAACCAACTGCCTGATCCCACCTCCCAACACACACGAGTGTCCTCTGGTATGAGGGGGATTTGTGACAGGGATCTTTTTCCTGCCTGACACTCCAGAGGTTGCTTGCTGGAGGAAGTGAGAATGTCAAGGAGCTGCTTCTTGATCAATGGGAACGATTGGACCCTCATGGTAAGAACAGTTTGAAAGTGGCGTCCACTGCAGCCTCGGAGTGTGGTGGAGCCTCCTTCTTTGGAGGTTTTTAAAGAGAGACTGGGTGGATCTCTTTTCCTGTAGTTTGAAGCCATTGCTCCCTGCCCTGGTCTCTGGAGCAACTGAAAACCAGCTTGCTCCATCTTCTACATGACATTCCTACATAATATGTAACGGCCACAATGGTTATTTGTTAAAATATTTATATCCTGCTTTCTGTCTCATCTCAGGGTGTCATACAGGTAAAATCAATTTAAAACAACAAAACAATGCTTTAAATCTGGAAAAGTAATTTAACTTTGGTAAGGTGTGAGGGGGCCTTCTTGGTAGCTGCTCCCAGGTTGCGGAAATCCCTCCCTCAGGAGGCTCGGTTGGCCCCCTCTTGTCCTTCCAACTGCAGGAAAGATCTTTTTATTTAGATAAGGTTTTCGCTATTGAATGGTTGTTGCAGAATCAATAACCATAATCATTATAAATTATTATTAATATTAATATTTGTTTTTAATTTACACAATTTTCTAATTTTTAAAATATGAAATAAATTTTATTTATTAAACACTTATTCTCAGTTTATATTTTAAATGCTTTAAAACTTTTAAATTAGTGTGATTTTAATCTGTTTTGTTAGCTACTGTGAGAGAAAGGAAGGAAGGATAAATAAATAAATAAATAAATAAAGGAGTAATTTAAGCAGTCTAAAAACATATTGATCAATTTAACTACAAAAATATACTGAATAGTCTATGAGAAACATTTTAGCCAATTTAACAGTGCAGACACGTTAAGCGATTAAACAATCTAAACGTTTTTAACCACTCAGACAAATTTTAACAAATTAAAAAGCAGAAGGAATTGAAACTGTTGAAAATCTGTACACATCTGGATGAAATGTTTGTGCCTCAAAGAGTTTGATGCGAAGCCATGTTTTCAGCTGGAGCCAAATGACAATCGGGCTTTGACGGGGTGGGCATTCCACATCTAGGGGGCCATAGCAGAAAAAGCCCTGATTCCATATCCTCACTCCCATTTATGCCATTCTCTCATGAATCCTATTTTTTTCTTAAAGAAAAGATAGCCAAAAGCAGCATACAAGCTCTGTGCAATGCAACTGGCAACACAGTCCTATACAGTGGCCCCTGTGCAGGTTTGAGGCGCAAGACCCTTGCAGAAGTCAAAATAAATGCAAAATAAATAAATATCTTCCCCTCTCCCGCCCAGAAAGCGAGAGAGTACATGGACGTGCCTTCCTTCCCCATGTTCACCCCTCATTCCCTCCTGGGGCTTCTCCCTTCTCTCCATTCCCTTCTCTCCCCTTCCTTTCCTTTCCCTTCCCTTCCCTTCCCTTCCCTTCCCTTCTGTCTTGATGTGCGGAAGAAAGGCACCCGTCTGCTTTGCCCCGGGGCTCCCCCTTCCCCCTACTGATTTTCCTAAGTGTGGGGAGGGAGCGCATGTATGCACAGCACAAATAATCAGATTCACGAAGGTCAAAACTGCAGATGTGGAGAAAGGACTGTACTTTTTAAAACACTGCAACAAGTAGAGCTGCTAAATATTTCTTAGAAATACTATATCAAAGAACAGGAAATAATTCTTTTAATGACTCTTCCAAGCTCTGATCTTTTATGGATCCTCCCTCACCTGTCGTATTGGCTGTGTAATTTGTTCGACCAGGAAACCAGTTGTGTTCCCTGGACTCCCTGCCAAGCTCAGCTCTAGTGGTACCTGATGGTTCACCGCTAAAAAGCAACCATCTTTGCACCTGCATGAAAGGCAGCCCTTTGGATTTTCAGCCAGAGGTAGCCAAAAGAATTGGATGACCCATCCTCATTTTGTGGTCAGAGAAGAGCAGCAGGGAAGGGATGTTCTTCCAGGCTGTGCACGTCTCCTGCTCATTCACCTTGGCCTGGACCATGGCTTAGCTACCTGGCTTGCTCCTGCCAAGTGGACCTCTTGGTACGGCTGCCTTGTGCTTCATCCGTTTTGACCATGCTTGCATTGCATTCCATTGCTTTGTGGTCTGTGACATGCATTTAACCAGTCATTCGCTCCATCCCCAAATTCTACCATTGCAGTAACTTGTGACTTCAGTTGAGTGTTTTTTACAAATATTTTTATTAAGCACATTATAAACTGGTAGAAGCCTACATATAAGTGAAAAAATGGAATAACAATACAATAATACAATAGCACACAAGACAGAACTGAACTAAGCAATTAAACTAAAATAATACACAAACAACTATCTGAACTACTAACTAATTACTAAACTCAAGCTAACAAGAGAATCTAACAGGTATACATTTGACTTCCCACTCCTCAGAAAACAAATTTTGTTATACTTCTGTAATACCCTATCTATATTTGTAATATCTAGTATTAAAATCTAAAATATGTATTCTACAATAAACATGCAAATCAGGTCAAATAGATCTCCTGAGAATTTATCCCCCTTCCCTGCTCTGGGAAAACAAAGCAACTTCTCCCACTATTCTCATAAGTCTTATCAGCAAGGAGGAGGAAACGCTCCCTGGCCAATTCTCTAGTATTAATAATACTCTGAAATACTGTTCCTAGATCTCTATAAAACAGATTCTTCTTCTCTAATTGAGATTATTAAATTGTCCTTCTTTTCAATTGAGTGTCCAGAAACAGAGTTTAAGCGTCCAAAGAAACTCAGCCTTCCATCCTTTTGCAGGTCGGTAAAATGAGTACCCAGCTTGTTGGGGGAATGTATAGAACTGTTTTGAAATACATGCTATTTGTAAGTTGTTCACCGCCTCGATCCATATGGAGAGGCGCGATACAAATAAATAAATAAAAAAAATGGCAAAGAGACCCAGGGGATGTGAAACAAGCAAAGAAGGGAGTTCTAGAGATGAGCAGGTTTTAAAGTCTTCGCCCTCTCCAATGCTAGAAATCTGGAGACTGAAGGAAAATTTCATTTGGATGAGCAGATCTCTTGTTTGGTGGATCTGCCTTTTTGCTGCCTCCCTCTCTACGCCCTGAGTTAGCTTTAGTTTGAGGAAATAGTGTATCTGATATATTCCGGAATCTGATGGCGAAGTCAGAAGGGAGATGCTGCCTTTAACACACACACACACACCCCACACACAAAAACAGCCAGAAGTCCCAAGAGTCTTCTGGCTTTCATTTCCTGCAGATAATAAGAGAGCATTGCTGGCCAAATGTGCCTTTGTAATATTTATTTGATCTCTGGATAGACAAGTGGAGCATCCCCAGGGTCAATTCATTCTTGCAGGCAGAGAGCACAGATGCTGAAGGAACCAGCTCCAGGGCTCAGCTGAAAGTCTTGTTATACAAGCGCTTGAAAAAACATGTTGAAGCTGATCATTTTTATCTAGAGGAATAATAAACCATGGGGCCTTAAATCTGGAATGTCCTGTTTACTGCAAAGAGCAGCTTTGGTGGGCGAACAGCAGCCGAGGAGGAGACAGTTATGACTCAGAAACTGATTTTTATCTGAGATAACAAACTCTTCAACATATATGGGATACGGTCAGTGTTTTAAATGTTGAAAAATAGATATAAAATTCATAGAGTGTTTTTATACCAAGACCAGTTAGGAGGAGGTCAACGTATGTAGAATGGAGTGAGTTGCGAATGAATGTTACGTGTTAAGTTTTTGTGTTTGTAACAATAAAAAATAATAAAAAAGTCAGAAACAGGTGAAGGTCCTCTATTTGAACTTGGGATGTGTCCACTCAATACGGTAATTTCAGTTTGATTCCACTTTAACCGACATGGCACCTTCCTGTGGAATCCTGGGATTTGCAGTTTCATGAGATACCTGGAATTCTCTGCCAAAAAACTTCCAGTGTTGGAGTTTCAGAGGAGTGGACTTGAGATCTCCAGTTGAGTATTCCCACTAAACTCCAAATCCCAGGGTGTTCTGCGGTGGAGCCGTGACAGTTAAAGTGGTAGCAACCACTGCTGTAATTGTAAATTGTGAATACATTCAAGAAGAAGGAAAAAAGAACAAGCAAGAAAAAGATTTAAAGGTCTTGGTAGACCATGAGCTAAACATGATAGACTTAGAGAGCTGGGTATGTTTAGTCTGCAGAAGAGGAGGTTAAGAGGGGACATGATAGCCATGTTTAAATATTTGAAGGGATGCCATGTAGAGGAAGGAGAGGGCTTGTTTTCCGCTGCTCCAGAGACCAGGACAAGGAGCAGTGGATTCAAGCTGCAGGAAAGGAGATTCCACCTGAACCTCAGGAAGAACTTCCTGACGGTCAGGGCTGTCCGGCAGTGGAATCTGCTGCCTCGGAGTGTAGTGGAGTCTCCTTCCTTGGAGGTTTTTAAGCAGAGGCTGGATGGCCATCTGTTGGGAGTGCTTTGAGGGTGTTCCTGCATGGCAGGGGGTTGGACTGGATGGCCTGTGTGGTCTCTTCCAACTCTGAATTTCTGTGATTCTATGATTCTATGATACAACATTGTGAAGCAGTGGCTAGAAAATTAGGGCTAAGCTTAAGAGTTGCTAGCCAATGCAAGAAACCCTAGCCAGTGCAGTTCTGGGCTAAATCGATAGAAGCATAGTGTCTAGACTGGGGGAGGTGGTAGTACCATTCTGTTCTGCTTTGGTCAGGCTTCACCTGGAGTCCAGTGTCCAGGACTGGTCACTCCAGTTCAAAAAGGATATGGACAAGCTGGAATGTGTCCAAGAGAAGAGTGACCGAGATAGTCAAAGATCTTGAAACTGAGCCTTATGAGGAGCAACCGTGGGAGCTCGGTACATTTGTTATTTGTTCTTTTTCACATCTTGCCTCAGTCCTGTTTCCTGTTGGCGTGATGTTCTTATTTAAGTTCTGTGAATCTTCAGGTAGGCTGTATGCTTCGTTTATTTCAAGTTTTGTGAATTTTCATGTAGCCTATATAGTGGGTGTATTTATAATTGGGCTTCTCTTGTCCGAGCATAGTGATTTGTTTGTAATTCAGTTGTCCTAGTGCTGTTCTCATTCAAATTCTGTGAATCCTCTATAGCTTGTATGCCTTATTTATTTCAAGTTTGTATATATGATGTTATTATCTTACTGGTAACTTAAACTATACTTATTGAAGATTTGGTAGGATTTCAGTTAATTTTTAATCTGTAAATGACCACAAATATACCGTATGAGTAAATTGCAACACCACATTGGTCATAGCCATATATCAATGTACTAGAAGGGTTATTGATTTTTCTAACATAAACTGAAGTTAGCTGGGTATGTTTAATGTGGGGAGGAGGAGATTGAGAGGTGACATGATTCAGCCATCTTTAAGTATCTGAAAGGATGTCAGAGAGAAGATCATTCCTGACAGTGAGAGCAATAATGGGTTCTTTGGAGGTCTTCAAACAGAGGTTGGATGACCACCCTCTCAGGAGTGCTGTAGTTGTATATTCCTGCATGGCAGAAGGGGGTCCCTTGCAGTCTCTTTCAACCCTGAAACAAGTGGCCTCCTTCAAGGTTTGCTCCAGCAACTGAAAGGGCTAGCACACTAGCCATGTTTAAA
This sequence comes from Ctenosaura bakeri, assembly GCA_948474755.1. NCBI lineage: Eukaryota > Metazoa > Chordata > Lepidosauria > Squamata > Iguanidae > Ctenosaura > Ctenosaura bakeri. Next base: position 63,774 of record CAOLHI010004994.1, on the reverse strand, counting down.
TATTTGAAAGGATGTCGTCTTGAAGAACAGGCTTGTTTCCCACTGCTCCAGAGACTAGGACCCTACGGAGCAATGGCTTCAAACTCCAGGAAAAGAAATTCCACCTAAACATTAGGAGGAACTTCCCAATGGTCAGAGCAGTTTGGCAGTGAAATACATTGCCTGGAAGTGTGGTAGAGTCTCCTTCTTTAGAGGCTTTTAAATAGAGGCTGGATGGCCATTTGCTGGGGGTGCTTTGAATGTGTGTTCGCGTGGCCAAAGGAGGTTGGACTGGATGGCCCCTGGGGTCCACTTCCAACTCTATTATTCTATGACTCTATCTTCCAAATCGAAGCTTGGCATTTTGGTGGTAAGAAGTGGCATGAAGCCCCCTGCTGACATTGTTGCCACAGAACAATAGAGATGGAAGAGACCGTAGGGGCCATCTAGTCCCTCCCCTTGCCATGCAGGTAGAGGCAGCTTGAGGACTCCTGAGAGATAGTTATCCAATCTCTGTTTAACAGTCTCTAAAGGAGGAGAGTCCCTCACAATCCATTCCACTGTTGAACAGGTCTTATTATCAAGAAGATTAAAAGTTTTTAAAAAAATCAAAAAGGTTTAACGTTTTCTGAAGTTTAGGTAGAATCTCCTTTCTTTGTGATATGAATCCATTGGTTTCTGTCCTAGTCTCCGAAGCAGCAGAAAACGAGGTGGTTCCATCATCTACATGACATCCCTTCAGATATGTAAAAATATCTGTAGATTCCTTAATGAAGTCAATCTGCTGTGTTGTTTTTCCTAATATTGAAGTGGAATCTCTATTCCTGTAGTTTGAAGCCATTGCTTCATGGTGTCCTGGTCTCTGGAGCAGCAGAAGATGAGCTTGCCCCATCTTGCATAGGACGTCCTTTCAAATATTTAAAGATGGCTGAATATGTCCCCTCTCCACCTTCTCTTCTCCAAACTGAACACACACAGCTCCCTCAACCATTCCTCCTGTGATTTGGTGGTTCCCAGGCCTTTTACCCTCTTGTTTCTGGACATCCAAGTGAATACAGTCTTTTTAAGGGAACCCTCCTCATGGTGCCTGTGCTTCCTCTTTTGTCTCATCCATTGCAGCAACCACTGGAATGACGGTGAGCTGAGCTCATTCTGCTCCAGCAACTTTCTCCCCTTTGGCAGCTTGACTCTCCACAGTGACAGGATGGACAGAGCAGGATCGCCATCACCACTCTCGCCTGTTGTCAAGGCAGGGTGGCTGGACAAGAACCCACCTCAGGGGTGAGCAAACTTCCCTCCACCATCCTTGCATCTCCTCAAAGCCCCTTAAACATGGGTGCAGTGTTTATGAGCCCACTGATGCAACTCATGTCCCATGCTGAGAAGATCTGAATTCTGCTTGTGCAAGGGTGGACGACTGTGTGGGGCCTAGGAGCCAGTTCCCCTGTCAGACTCTCCTCTGTGGGCCAGCCCCCTCCCAAACACCTCTGGTTTCCTCTGCAGCTCCTCTCAAAATGGTGGCCAGAAGTGACACCACATCACTTCCTGTTGCCAGTTTGAGAGGGACGGCAAAGGAAAAAAAGGGATATTTGATGGATAGTCAGGGCGGGTTGGGACTGATTCTATTTATTTTCACATGCTCAGGGGGGCTTTTTGTGCAGTTTTCAGGTGAAAATTGCCTGCAAATTGTGCTGATTTTAAAAAACATATGGGGGCTGGGTTTTTTGGGAAGAAGCTGGGGGAGCTTCAGTACCTGCACATTCCTAACTCTTGTGCTCCTGGATGGGTGGGAATTTGTTGGGTGTTAGAGAGTGTATTGATCCCCCTGAGGGAATCTTGCACCCCCTCCAACATTTCTCAGATGAAAATGAGGCCATATGTGGCTGAGTCATATCAGAGTGTGGTCAGATGGGTGTAGCAGGCAACAAGGGGGCGAAAGTTATAAATGAGGAGGAAAACACAAAACTACTGCACATTGAACCTCTCATATCCCGAAGTCTGAAATTAAAAAAAACCTCCAAAAACCAAATCTTTTTGCTGCTGGGAGCCCCTTTCTGCCTTTGAGGAGATGGCTGCAGCACCCTGGCTTGTCTGTCTCTGTCTCTCTGTCTTTCCTCCAGCTGCCCGCTTCTGCCTTTGAGGTGACAGCTGAAGTGCTGCTGCTGATTTGTTTCTCAGATTTGAGGAGCACCACTGCTGTCACCTTGAATGCGGAAGCAGGCAGCTGGCAGCAAAAGAGAGAGCCTGAGGATCTGTGAAATGGTGGGAGGCATGGATTTGCACCAAGCACTATGTTTGGATTCCCACCGTTTTACAGATTCTCACTGTCTGCCCAGCCTCATGTCTCATACACAATACAAGTAGCAAATGAATGAGATGCGATGCTGTTGCAAAAAGGTACTGTACTCCAAATCTGGAAAAAAAATACAGAACACTTCTGGTCCAAAGCATTTCAGATGAAGAGGGGTCAACCTGTATTTCAAGCAAAGAAACCCTGGAATTTATGTTCTTTGTTTTGGAGGGAGAAGAGTCCACCTGCTCCTATCTCTCCTGCTGAGTTAATTAAGCACAGACTACTTCTACAGTTTGAACTCAGTTTGCAGCAGTTGAAGAAAGCTGAGGACAAAGGGAGAAAAGTGGGAGGGGGAGAGAGAAATTAGGATGTTTTAAAAACAACAGAGGAAGTGGAAGAGCAGAGAATTAAGCCAGACTGTTCCTGTCAAATTGGGAGAGTTGGAGGTATGGTCTTGGAGGGACATGCTCCATCCTCAAGAAACTGTTTTACCCCCAAATGGCCCCCAGTGCCCTCTAAACATTTTGGGGCCCTCATGTGGTCATTTTAGGCCCAGGAGAAGATACGATTTTTCCAACAGGAATTGCACTGAAACTTTCAGGATCACTTCCTGTTTCAAAATGTCCTCTCCAGGTCTTAAAATGGTCCAGGGGGGCTTAAAACATGGCACTCCATTGGGGGAATTTTGGGATAACATTATTCCGAATAAACATTTCTTAAAATGTTGGAGTAGGTGCTGGGGGGCTTCAAAAACAGCCTTGGGGTCCCATGTTGTCTGTGGGCCGTCTTCCTCCCACACTTATTCATGTTATTGACATTCACATTTAATTTCCCTGGGTGCTGTCAAATATGATGAGGAACAGGGTGTTAACTCACAGTGTTTCCTGGCTTCAGGTCCTACATCTACCAGAAGCGCTGGGTGAAGCTGGATTCTGACTACCTCCGATACTTTGACAGCGAAAAGGTGAACTGGGGAAAAATCTCCAGGCGTGTGGTGGGGGGGCAGTTGAGCTGTCTGCTTGTTGTCACTTGTGACCCTGGTCAACCTCCTATTCTTTGGTTTGCCATCCAGACTTCCTATGTCCCTTCTACATCTTCAGAGTTTGCTCCCAACTGGGGTTCACAGAATCCTAGAATCCTAGTCTTGGAAGAGACCCCCAGGGCCATCAAGTCCAACACTATTCTACCATGTAGGAAGACACAATCCAAACACTCCTGATCCAGCCTCTCTCTAAAAACCTCCAAAGAAGGAGACTCCATCACATTCCAAGGCAACGTATGCCACTGTCAAACGGCTCTTATTGTCAGGATGTTCTTTCTAATGTTTAGGTGAAATCTCTTTTCCAATATCATAGAATCCTAGTATCCTAAAGGTGGATGAAAACCCAAGGGCCACGCAGTCCAACTCCATTCTGCCATGTGGGAAAATGCAATCAAAGCACTCTTGGCAGATGTCCATCCAGCCTCTGTTTAAAAGTTTCCAAAGAAGGAGACTCCATCACAGTCCTAGGCAGGAGCATATTCCACTCTTGAACTGCTCTTACTGTCAGGAAATTCCTCCTCATATTTAGGTAGTTTGAAGCCATTGCTCCATGGTGTCCTAATCTCTGGAGCAGCAGGAAACGAGCTTGCCCCATCCTCCGTATGACATCTCTTCATATGTTCAAACATGGCTATCATGTCCCCTTCTATTAACCTTCTATCCTCTAGGCTAAACATACCCAGCTTCCTAATCCACTCCTCAGAGGGCTTCCTGGTTTCCAAGCCTTTTACCATTTTAGTTGCCTTCCTCTGGACACTTTCCAGTTTGTCTTGTGACTTCTTACCTGGTTTGTGACAAGCAGCTTCTCCAGGCTCATCTTTTGGGGCCTTTTTGTTGTAGAGTCTCAGGAACTCTGAATGCTCGTCATAGATTTCCTAAAGTTGGAAGGGATCACAGGGAATCTTCTTCCTTAAAATTTATACCCACACTCATTTGTGCCCTGCCCTTGGGATTAGCAGAAAACCAACTTGCCCCATCTTTTACACCGTGTAGACCTTTAGTTATTTAAAGATGGCCAGTCTTCTGTCTGTCTGTCTGTCTGTCTTCCTTCCCTCCTTGGTCCCTCCCCTTCCCCTTCCCCTTCCTCTTCCCCTTTTCCCACCCGCCTCCCTCCCTCCCTCCCTCCCTCCCTTCCTCTCTTTCCACCTATGTGTCCCTCCTTCCCTCCTTCCTTTATCTTTCTCTCTTCCCTCTCTCCCTCCCTCTTTCAAACAATGTATTGATTTCCATTTCAGGACATTTACTCCAAACGTTTCATCCCGGTGTCATCTATTACCCGAGTGAATAGTATCGGGGATCAGAAATTCGAGGTGATCACAAACAACCGGACTTTTGCTTTCCGGGCTGAGAGTGATGGTAGGTGAGATCATCTCCTCCCAGTTTTCTTCAGATGAGGAGAGATGGGGCTGAGATGGGGTCAGAGATGCTTAAAATCCCACCTGCTTTCTCTGGGACGGAGATCACTTTAGGTGGTTGTGACGAACCTGAAGGGAGGGGGTCTTGACAACAGAGCCCCCTTGGCAACTGAGAGTGTTTAAGCTGATCGGCTGGTGAAATGGAACCTTGGATAGCCCAGGGGAGGGGGTTGGTAGAAAAAGAAAAATAACAGTATTCACTGTCTGGAATGTGATTGAAGAGGAGTATGATTGTGGTGTGTTTGGGAGAGGTTAGAGATTTGAAGAGCTCTGTGGGAGAGAGAACTGAGAAATTGGGTGTATGAGAGATAATGAATAGAGAGAGAAAGAGGGAGGGAGAGAGAGAAGACTGGTGTGCTGTTTATGAACATTTAGATACAAAACACATTTAAAGCAACAGTGCTACAATAAATGTTTGAAGTTCTGTGTTCCTTAAAACAGTGTTACAGAGTCTTATTTTGAATCCTAGAATATTCAATTTGTTTATTTACAGTCATAGACGAGATAAAAATACATTAAAAAGTTACTGTAAAATAATAATACTAAAAAACAATTACAGTTACAGCTAAAATTCACATCATACATACATACATTGGATGCAGGTGCACTAAGTACATTATATCAAAAGTTCAAAAATTTAAGACAGGTAACATTTTATGGATTTAATCAATCAAAAGTATCTAAAATTCCTAAATTATATATGCCTCTGTATTATTTGTCTATGGGTCGTAATGGTGCTGCTTCTTTACATGCATTACAGGGTTCATAAATAATAGAGTTTTGTTTATTTTATTCCATTCCTAAAATTTAGCAGAGCAGCTCAGATGTGATAAAAATAAAATAGAAGGAGAAAGGAGCAGGTAAAGGCAATACAATAGCCAATCTGCTCAGGGTTAAAAAGTAGGGGAACTCAAAAAAGTTTCTCTGAATACGTGCAGAGTGGTTTCCCATTAAACGTCACATACGTTTATTTCGGTCAATGACCAGCAATCACAAAGAACAGAACAGAATGATAAAGACCTAGTGGATACATCAAAAAAATAAATAAATTACTAAATAGAATTTTTTTAAAAGCCTTGAATATAAAATGTTTAAATATCAAATAGAAAGTATTTGAATTACAATGATGCAGTTAAAAGCAACATAGCATCACAATCTCCCTGGCACTAGGATGACATCCTACGCCGACAAGCCATAGAAGAAAACTTTCTGGAGGAAGAGCCAGCAGGCTTCAGGTCTGGATGCTCATCAGTTGATCAGGGATTAGTATTACAGCATCTACTACTAGAATCCTGGAATATACACGCTACCAATAATATCATCTTATTGAAAAACAGGGAAGCAGAGTCTGTTGGCTGCTTCTCCCACCCTATTCCACCCCAAAATGACAACACACAGTAGCAATCTTGACCTTAGTGCCAACAGTACCACATATAAAATATAAATAAAATATAAATCACTGCTGATCCTTACATCTGGGAGAAGGGCAGATTGAGGGAAGGCAGTAAAGGGGGAGAGTCCTGAAAGGAAGAAGCCTGGGGGACAAGAGTGAGGAAGGGATGGCGTTCTCAGAGAGCGAGAACTGAGGCAGACCCGTTTGTCCTGGCCCTGGCTTGATTCAGAGATCTCCCTGGCTGTTCAGACCTGAACACAAAGAGGTGTTGGGCTGGGCAGGCCTTGAGTGCGAGGCTTGGGTACCTTTCGCGCTCGCGTTTGCACGTTGTGACAGTGGTATAAAACTCCTAAACACAAGCAAAGGAAAGGGAGCATCTGTCTAGTATGCTGGGCATTCCTAGACATTTTCAGGCATGGAGGAATATTACACCTGAGACACAGAGAGCTGCAATGCCCCCTGTTATTTTTTAATTAACATATTTATATTTGTGTTGTATTGTATTATTTATATGCCGCTCTGTAGCACTAACTCTCAGGTTAAGCAAAGTTAAACTCCTTTAAGAGTTCTCATCCTTAGAACAAATACATCTCAGGATCAAGCCTGAAAGGTTCTTATAAAACTGTCTTACAGTGTAAATTTTTATTCCACATTCACACTTTAGAGAAATTCATTGTTCAAACTCAGGTTGGCAGGAGGAGAGGGATTTTGGCCAGAAATGTAGGATTTAAATATTGTATGAATATAGTATATGAAAATATTGGTTAAACCTGTGCTGTGAATCATGCGGCTCCCCAGATGATGATGGTTCTTCCCAGAACCGGTACTCAGAGCATCTTATAGATTAAAAAGAAAGCAATAATGTTAAAACATAAAAAAGTAAAGTGGAATTAATCTACCAATGACATTAAAAAGTTTTAAAAATTCAGTTAAAAATAATAAAAAATCAGTTTGGAAAACAGATCAGTTAAGAACAGGGCAGGATCTTATTAAAAGCCTTTTTTTTAAAAAAAAAAGAAGTCCTAAAAACTGGATAAAAAAGCCTTTTCCTGCCACTAGAAGGGCAACAAGGGTGAAGCCAGCCTAGCCTCCCTAGGAAGGGAGTTGCAGAGACAAGGGGCAGCCACAGAAAAGGCCCTGTGTTGGACTGAAACTCCCTAACAGTCCTTACTAATATAGCCAGTGGGGAAGAATGTTGGGAATTGCAACCCAGCATCATTGAGAGGGCTACATGATTACCACCCATCTGGAACACAATTGTCATCATCAACAACAACAATAATATAATGTAAATCCCACCTTGCAAAAGTTAAAACACCACTAAAAACGCTTACAGAGATGTAAGTAAAATTACATAAAAATTTCTGTTAAAATCCAGCTGAACTGTCCATAGAATTAAAACCATTTAAAACAGTTCTGTTAAAGAAACAAGAGATACTGAGGGCTGATCATCCAGTAACAGGTAATTTTTTAAAAGTTTTTGCTCCTCTGCTGAGGTACTCTGTGTTGACTTCAATATAACAGAGATTGTTCTCTCTCTCTCTCTCTCTTTTTCCAGCGGATCGCAATGAGTGGATTAAGGCCCTCCAGAAGATGGTGGATGAAAGGAAGACAAGGTGTTTGGACAGAGCATCTGTCTTCCAGGTGGCCAGCGGCAACTTTGACTCTGTGGACAAGTGCGGCCTTTTGGAATTGCGGGGTTACAAGAGCAAGTTGTATGTGGTCGTGGCTGGGGATAAGGTCTTGCTCTACAAAAATCTAGAGGTTTGTATGCTGTTGTTGTTATGTGCTTGTCACATTGGATTTGGTGTAGGCCTACGTTAGAAACCCAGCTTGTTGGGGGCATGTATAGAAATGTTTCGAAATACATGCTATTTGTAAGTTGTTCGCTGCCTCGATCCATATGGAGAGGCGGGATACAAATAAATAAGAAAAAAAGAAAAGAAAAAAGAAACCAGATATCTCCAAGAAACACTGCCCTGAACAGCCCTGCTTGGGTTTTGCAGACTCATTATGGCTTCCTTGATTGAGTCCATCCACTTGTAATACATTATTCCTCTTTTTCTGCTGCTTTCCACCTTCCCAAGCATTCTTGCCTTTCTAATGAGTCAAATCTTCTCATGGTATGAGCAAAGTACAACAGCCTCAGTTTAGTCATCTTGGCTTCCAGGGAGAGTATCAGGCTTGAATTGTTCCTGGATCTGTTTATTGGTCTTTTTAACAGTCCATGGTATCTGAATTAATTAATTTTTTTAAAGTAGCAAACAACAACAGGAACAATCCGTAAAAGTTTGTGCTAATATCAGTCTTAAAGATGCTAGAAGAGTGTTTAGCTTCAGTGCAGTTTCAGAGAGCTAACGTGGTATGGTGGTTTGAGTGTGAGACTATGACTCTGGGAGATCACGATTTGAATCACAGAATCATAGAATCATAGGGTTGGAAGAGACCCCAGGGGCCATCCACTCCAACCCCCTGCTATGCAGGAACACCCATCAAAGCATTCCCAACAGATGGCCATCCAGCCTCTGCTTAAAAACCTCCAAAGAAGGAGGAGACCCCACCACACTCCATGGAGGCAGCAGCAGATTCCACTGCCTGACAGCCCTGACCTTCAGGAAGTTCTTCTTGAGGTTCAAGTGAAATTTCCTTTCCTGCAGCTTGAATTCATTGCTCCTTGTCCTAGTCTCTGGAGTGGTAGAGACCAAGCCCACTCCCTCCTCAACATGACATCCCTTCAAATATTTAAACATGGCTATCATGTCCCCTCTTAACCTTGCTCTGCCATGGAAATCCACTGGGTGACCTTTGACAAGTCACGTACTCTCAGCCTCAGAGGAAAGCAGTGACAAACCCCACCCCCAAAAAACCCACAGTAGCTTTGCCTTAGGGTTGTCATGAGTCAGAAAAGACTTGAAGGCATCGCAACTAGAGTAGACCCATTGAATTCATGGGATTTATATAGGTTTTGGCTTTGACTTCTGGCCTTCCTGTGAACAAGAGGTTTCCATGAGTCATCAACAGCCCTGCTCAGGTTTTGCAGACTCAAGGCAGGTGCGGCTTCGTTGATTGACTCATTCTCCATGTAATGCAGGCTCTTTATTTTCCTGCTGCCTTCCAGTGTACCAAGCATGATCGTATTTTCTAATGAGTCATGTTGTCTTGTGATACATCCAAAGCACAACAACCTTAGTGTAGTCGTTTGAGCTTCCAGGAAGAGTTTACACTTGCTTTGCCCTCAGTTCCATTTATTGGTCTTTCAGGGGGTCCATGGCATCTGCAGAACTCTCTTACAGCATCACATTTCAAATGAGTTTATTATTTTTATTAAAACAGAATTAAACTATAACAGAATTAAACACAGCTAAAAAGAGATTAGAAGGAGCAGTTAAAATTAAAGCAGTTCAGCATCCTCTAGCTTGTTCTTTAAAAACTTCCTGTAAGAAAATGCCTGTTGGAATGAAATGGCTTTAGCCTGCCAACGGAAGGACAACAGGGAAGGGGCCATTTTGGCATCCCTGGGAAGGGAGTTCTTGAGTCTAGGGGCAGCTGCTGAGAATGCCCTCTCTTGCATCCCCACCAACTATGCTTGCAGTGGTGGTGGGACTGAGAGAAGGGCTTCTCCTGAGGATCTCAGAGCCTGAGCTGCTGGATCATACAGGTGATGGGTTCCATCTACCTGTAATGCTGTCTCTTTCCCTACTGACTTTCTGTGTGTATTGTTTGTATTAAACTGCTCAATAGAAACAGAAAAGAAAACAAAGAAAAGAAAAAACAAAAAAAGAAAGAATAAAAAGGAAGGAAGGAAGGAAGGAAGGAAGGAAGGAAGGAAGGAGGGAAGGAGAGCAACATTGACTTTTGATTTCTGACTTTCCTAACAATGGTTATACATTTTGCTATGAGACAACTTCTCCAACTATGTACAACTCGTGCCCTTCTTCAGTTTAACCGAACCTATTATCAAAACCTAGTTAGGATGTTATTCTTACTTTTCTGCCAAAAGGCAAAGTTTCCCAATCTTTCAAAAATGACACCAGTGATTTTCATCTAATCAGTGTCGATAGTTTGTCAGTTTTGACTAGGTCAGTCAGTTTCAGCAGCTGGGCTTTGTTCACTGGAACTAGGCATTTTCTCATTTCTGTGCACACGTAATAATTTAATGTAATAATGAAATAATAATAATAATAATAATAATAATAATAATAATAATAATAATTCTGTGCATGTTGTAATAATTTTCCCTGTCTCTTCCCCATTTAGTCACCCATCAGTCCCAATAAATACACTTCAGGTTTTAAGTGAATATTAACTTTCTCTCCTGACTTCCACTTCACAGAGCATTATAATCTTTTCTAGTAAGTCATGTTGTCTCAGTGATATGCTGAGCTGAACTCTTTCTCTGGCATCCAGCCCTAAAGAACTATCCTTGTTTAACATTCTGTCCTGTTGTAATTCTTGTGTCTCTTGCCTTAGGAATATCGCCTTGGGGTTGGAATCACCTACATTGAAATGAATGTGGGGAATGTCAAAGATGTGGACCGGAGGGGTTTTGATTTGACGACGCCTACCGGATCTTCAGGTACTATCTGCTGCTCTAAAAGACCCTGCAGCTAGGATAATTCTCAGCTTTCATTGTGACTCCAGCCCCCCAGGATTCCCTGCATTGAAATAAATTGGGGGAATCGCCCTTTTTGCTTCTGGAGGTCTGCAAAAGCTGTGTGTGAGTGTGTGTTTTGCTTAAAAAAGATTCAGATTATTTGAAGGACTGTATCCTCCCATACAAACCTGCCGAGATCTGCTGGAGAGGTCCTTCTTTCTGTCCCCATGCTGAAGGTACATTGGGTGGAAACACAGGAGACAGGGCCTTCTTGATGGTTGCCCCAGGTCTCTGGAACTCCCTTCCCAGGGAGCTTAGACTGGTGGCCTCCCTGCTCTCTTTCTGAAAACCTTTCTGTTTTGACAGGCTCTTGAGGGCTGCCAGTGTGCTGGGTTTTCTATTTGTTCTTTCTTTTTGTTCCAGTTTTTAAAACAATGATTTATAGTTTCATTTTTTAAAAATAGCTAAGTTATGTTTTAACTTAAGCATTTTGTGAATTTTAACTGTCTGTGTTTGTTTATCTCCATAAACCACCTTGAGTACCTAAGTGGGAAAAAGGTGAGATATGAATAAATATGACAAGAAGAAGAAAAGGTTGTATATCCAAAACCACTGAAGCCCCTGCTGGATCAATAGGCTACCTTTATAACTTGGCTTAGAACAATGATAATGCCTCAGTTTTTGGGGCAGGTTGAGTATCCCTTGTCTGAAATGTTTGGGACTGGATTTCCAATTTATTATTTTGGAACACAGTCAGCCCTCCACATCTGCAGGTTTCACTTTTGTGGATTTGATTATTCACAGATTATTTGCTGTCACCTCTGCTGCCTCCCTAGGCCATTTTTAATAGGGACTGCAAGCCTTGTGAGACTGAGAAACTGGGAGCGAGGCTTTTACGTCCCTATTAAAAATAGTGTGGGGCAGCAGGGGAGGTGGCTGTAGGCCCCACCAGCCCCCCACTTCTGCCTTGTGAAGGAACCCTGAGACCTCAGAGAAATCCATGATAAGTTGAATATAGTGATCATACTTTTTTTGTGTCTGTTGAATGTGGTTTGGGAGGGCCTAGAGTTATTCATGGTTTTCCACTTTCATGGGGGTCCTGTGCTCCTAACCCTAGCGAATGTGGAGGGATTATTGTATTATTTATTTCATTTGTAGCTTGGCGATCGGACCCAAGTCTAAACACATTTATGTTTCATATATACTTTATATGCACAGCCTGAAGGTAATTTTAAACAATATTTTTAATACTGCACTGTTCTTTTGAGGCGGAGTCTGCTCTTTTGTCTGTTCTTCTTCTCTTGCCTTCTTCCTGTAGGGCAGAGCTTTCCAAACTTTTCATGTTGATGACACAGATTTTAGACATGCATCATTTTGCGACATAGTAATTCAGTTTTACTAGCAAACCGGAGGTTAAACTAACCCCTTATAAGATATATAGACACATACATAAATAACAAAATGTATGGGGACACAACATATCTCATGAAAACCTTTCATATATTTCCAAGATTGTAGGTGACACACCTACACACTTCAGGCGACACACCAACATGTCGCGGTACACCTTTTGGAAAGTCCTGCTGTAGGGAATATGAGAGAATTGTGGAAGTTTGCTTTGGACCACATACTTACATACCTTGCTAAATTGGCTTGGCACCTTTTTTCTTCCATTCCCATGTTTGGTCCTAAGTGAGCTGAGAAGGGAAAATGACAGAGGGAACATGAGGGGCTTGCTTGGGATTACATGCTTATACATCCTGCCTGCAAAGTCTCTCTGTTGGCTTGGCACCTTCTTCCCCTTTCAGCTTTCTTGGGACCACACATGCGGTCCCAAGCGAGCTGAGAGAGGGAAAAAGTGCCAAGCCGACGGAGAGACTTTGCAAGCAGCATGCATGAATACAAGGGTTTTGCTTTTTCAAAAGTTTCAGATTTTGGATCATTTCAGATTTTCTGGTAAGGGATATTTCAGCCTGTACCAAACAATGTTCTGGGGAGGCCTGAAATTGCAGTCAGTTCCAGCTCAGTACTAAACATCCCCTCCTAGCTCTTTTACCCCAGCAACCCCCCTTCCCCAGGATTGCATAGTCTTGTTTCCCAGCCTCCCCAACAACTGACTCTCTCCCTGTTCCAGCTTCCTTGCAGACTCTGACCAGGAGAAGGAAGAGTGGGTGGAGGCGATGCGGCAATCCATCTCTGAGGCCCTCTCCAACTCTGAGGTGGCTGAGAGGATCTGGGCAGTGGAGGAGAACTGTTTCTGTGCAGACTGTGGGTCCCCCAAACCTGACTGGGGCTCCATTAACCTCTGCGTGATCATCTGCAAGCGATGCGCAGGTAGGGCCGCTGTGTCGGTAGGCCTAGGTGACCCCTTGCGGTCCCTTCCTACGCTGTGATTCTGTGTTGCTGGTTTAAGGGCAGAAAAGCCACCCTGGCCGAGAACAGAGCTTGGAAAGGGTATTTTTTGGAGTACAACTCCCAGAATCGCCAGTGAGTGTGACTGTTACGTTATTGCAATTGAAAATGCATTTAAGTTATGCATGAATGTCAGGAAACAGCAGATAATACAGTAGGTGAGCTTGTAGCACATTTATTTGAGTAGCTGCAGCAAATTAAGTGCTGATAGGTAAATAGATTAATTAATAGATAAAACAAAGCAGTGAAGACATCAGACTGGAAATATGAAACTAGGGGCCTTTCCACACTACATTGTTTTAGTGCTATTATTCCACTTTCAACAGCATCCCAGCTGAAGTCTTTCCTAGGCACTGAAGATTGGGTCACTGAGGGGTGATGTCTGCAGTGCTCTTCTGGTTGCAGGGCACACAGAGACAAGCAGTTGCAGCAGGACCCTGCGACGTCTCCCTGGCTGCCTGTTCTCAGCATACTCCATGCCCTGTGAGGAGTGGCCTAGGGAGCTGGGTATGGTTAACCTGGAGAAGAGAAGGTGAAGAAGGGACATGATGACTGTGCTTAAATATTTTGAAGGGATATCATATGGAACATGGAGCAAGCTTGTTTTCTGCTGCTCCAGAGACTAGGACACTGTGGAGCAGTGGATTCAATCTTAAGGAAAAGAGATTCCACCTAAACATTAGCGTGAACTTTCTAGTGATAAGAGCAGCTTGCCAGTGGAATGTGCTGCTGCCTCAGTGGAGTGTGGTGGAGTCTCCTCGTTATTTGGAGGTTGAAACAGAGGCCAGATGGCCATTGGTCAAAGGGAGTGCTTTGATTGTGTCTTCCTGTATGGCATGATGGGACTGGACTGGATGGCCCTTGGGTCTTTTCCAGCTCTAGGATTCTATGCGTTTGCCAGGATTACAAAGAAAAAGTTTATCTCCTGTCCTGTATACCAAATTGTCATGGTATCTCTTGTTTATTTGTTCATTTTTGGGCTACCTGATGCAGGAGAGCACCGTGGGCTGGGACCCAGCATCACAAAAGTACGAAGTCTCAAGATGGACAAAAAAGTCTGGACAGAGGAGCTGATAGAGGTAAGAGGGGTGTGTTGGGCTGTGAAGTGGAAGGAAAGTGGAGAGACTATTTCTTTGGACATCCCAAAAGCTCTTCTTCCTTGTAGGAAGACCAAAAAGAATCCAGTAACATCTTTGAGATGCTTCTAGGAAAAAGAAACTTCTAGCATAAGCTTTCACGGACTGTGGTCCACCTAATAAGAGTCCATGAAAGCCCTTGCTAAAAATACTTTTTTTGCAGTTGATTTCAAGGGTACTACTGAATCCCTATGGATTTTTTTTAATGCTAAAACAGATTAACATGACTATCTTTTTGACTAATTATACAAGGTTTCCCCTACCTGCCTTCTGACAGAGACAAGCCTCTGTTTGTAACATTTCCTCCTGCGTAGCTCCCCCCCACAGCATTCCCTGAGCTCTGATTGGCTGCCTCTGGCCAGGTTTACCTAGTTCCTCCTTTCACAAACACTGAAGCCCTCTTCCACCCAGTATCCAATATGGCAACCCTCTCCTAGGGTCTACTTGGGCACATTTCTTCAGAGGTTTGCAACCGTTGCCTTCCTTTAAGGCTGAGAGAGAATGACTCATCCAGGGTCATTCATTGGGGTTTCTGTGGCTGAATGGGGATTTGAACCTTGGTCTCTCTAAGTTATGATGTGATGCTCAAACCATGGCTACCACATTGGCTCTCCAGGGCTCCTTGCTTGCATGAATCTCTCTTTCAGTCTGTTGCCTTCAACAAGGACCCAAAGGAGGAAAGTGAATATCAGTGGCTTTGTAAAAGAAGAAAACAGAAGAGGGGAATGTTCAGAAAGTGCATTTACAGATGGCCCTCCATATCTGTGGATTCTGTATCCACAAATTCAATGTACTTGAAAATATCTGCCCCCTGCCAAAAAAAATTTCAAAAACCTAACTTTGATTTTACCATTTTATATAAGGGACACCATTTTACTACACCATTTACTACACCATTGTACGTAGTGGGACCTGAGCATCCACGAATGTTGGTATCCATAGGGGGTCCAGATACCAAATTCCAGTGGATACCAAGGGCTCACTGTATTCACGAAAGCATGTTCTTGCAAAGGCAGGAGAGAGGAAGATAGGAAGATAGGCATGGAGCCCTTCCAGCAACAAGAAAAGATCTTGTCTCTAAGTCCTGCCTGTTCCTCTTGAGTGTCTCTGTTGCTATGGGGGGCCCTGGGAAACTGGCATTCTCCATGGCTCCTGGCTCATTCTGCAGCATTTCTGAACTGAAAATATGCCTTTGCATTTTGGAACAGAAAGCCTTCCCCTCTCTCAAACAGAGATGTGCAAAGGGCAGCCCATGGGTCACGTAGGGCCCTTGGAATCCCAAAGTACTGGCCCTGAAGCCCACCAAATCTTCCAGGTCCCCCTCTTTTTTTTAATGTTCATCCCAACATTTGCACATTTTTTTTCTTAAAACAGACCAAATCCACCCAAAATTAGCTGCAAATGCAGGAGTTTGCATCTTCCAGTCCCCTGAGCCTCCCCCTACCAAGAAAGCTAAAAAAAATCACCCATAATTGGCCAAAATGATAGCCAGAAGTGATGTGATATAACTTCTGGTGTACTGAAATACAAGAATGTGGTCATGGGGAGGGAATGGCCTCTCCACTCTGCAGTTGTCCACCCCTGTTGTAAATTTCATTTTCCATGTTAAGTCTCTTAACTTTGAATTAATTTACCCTTAAGGTAACTGGCACCCAGCTGGTTCACACACTAGGTGATCTCTTCTGTTGTTCTCCTGAGACCATATTTTCTTGTGCCTTGTGACCCCAACCCCTGTCATACATGTGTGTATGTGTGTTTGTTTCTGTGCCTTCAAGTCACCTGTCGACTTACGGCAATCCCGATGAATTTTGTAGGGCTTTGACAGAGTTTAAAAACCAGGCCTGCTTTAGGTGATGGTGAAGCCCCAGTGCAGCCACACGAGGGCACTCCCTTCACAAGAAACCAGCTCTTTTCCTGATGGAATGCTTGGAGAGAAATTGCTGTCTCTTAGCCTGTCTGCCACACCTTTGAGGAAGCCTGTGCGTGTTTCTGTGTCCGTTTTGCACAAGGAAACCCTCAATGCATGCTGTGTCATCCAGTCAGTCCAATAGAAGTTGCTGTTTGTGTGAACCCAGGTTATCCATATTATCACTGTTTATTATTATTTATATCCCACCTTTTCCTCAGTTTGGGACTCAAGACAGCTTGAGAGTTGCATACCTTCCAACTCTCCCACTTGGGAGGCCAGTCCCGAGTAATCATCTGTCATCTCACTTTTTCAGCTCCTTTTAAAACACCCCAATTTCTCTTTCCTTCTCCCACTTTCCTTCTTTGTCCTCAGTTCATGTCCCTTGCTGCAAACTGAGTTTGAAGTACAAAAGTAGTTTGTACACAGTTAACTCAGCAACAAGGAGATGTGAGGAGGGGCGAGATCTTACCCTTCCCAGGCAGCTCAGGCCAAAGCAAACTGCTGCAGCCTCTCCTTGCTTGTGTGTTCTTCTCATTCATAACTTTTGCCATCTGGGCTACTCTATGAGGTTGCTTGGCCACATGTTTCCCGGTTTGCGTCTGTGAAATGTTGGAACGTGTGCTCCCAGCAGTGGCTCTTAACTTTGAGTCCATGTCCCCTCACAGAAGGGTCTATGAAGATTGAAGAAATGTTTTGAGCTTTTACAGTTAAAATACAATGAAAGGAAGGAAGGATGAAGAAGGAAGGAAGGAAGGAAGGAAAGAAGAAGGAAGGAAGGAAGGCAGGCAGGCAGGCAGGCAGGCAGGCAAATTTGTGTGGAATCATTCCAGTAAAAATACTGTAACAGGAGTGCGTGCATAGACTTATTTCTCCCTTCTCTCCAAATCTGAAGACTCCTGATGAGCAACTTTGAATAAATATTTGATGCAGTTCAGGGTTTTAACTCTTTGAGTTTAGCCTTGATGGTCTGTGGCAACGAAACATATTTAAAGGAGGTCTGTGGTAAAGCTAAGATTAAGAACTGCTGCTCCAGAGCAATACAACTCCTCTGGGTGCTGTTAAAACAAAGATTGTTAAAATTTTACAGCATACTAAAGTTAAAAAGCAATTAAACTGTCATGAAATTAAAACCGGATAAAAATATAAACCATTTACCTGTTTTGTGCTTGGTGGCTCACGCACCTGAGCTGCACTTTCTTGCTATCAAAGGTATTGCACTGATTATCACTTGTCAGCAGACAAACAAAAAAGAGAGGTATGCTTTGCAGCATGGAATAGTGTTTCATAAAACTGCTCTGCACTTTGCAGCGTAGAAGAGATGTTGTCCTTGGGTTTAGTCTCAAGTAGACATGCCTAGAAATGAGCTAGTGTAACTGAGCTGTGCTTTGCAGTCCACAAAGAACTTGGCACTTATCTTCTTTTTTGAGTAGACATGCATACATACAGTTGAGCTATTGGAAGTGAACTGTGCTTTGGAGCTCAGAAAGATCTTGTGCTTGTCTTCATTTTGAGTAAGTCATATATACAACTGACCTAGTGTAGCGGAGCTGACCTTTGCAGCCCAGGAAGGTCTTGCACTGGGACGTACTCTCGATTAAACGTGCATACAATTGAGCTACGCTTTGTACGCTGGAAAAGCATTTCATACCACTGAGTTGCACTTTACAGCCTGGGGAAGGTGTCACATTTGTGCTTGCTCTTGAGTGGACAGTCATAGAATTGACTGTGCTTTGTATATTTGACAGGGAGATGTCCAAATTAGTAGCTGGCCCTATCCATTGTCCGCCCTCCATCCTTTTGGCCCAAAGGTGGTTGAAGTGCACCCCACAAAACTCTGAAATGTTGCCCTTGAAGCCCTCCAACATCCTACTCACCCACATTTTTTTAAAAAAAAATTGCCCCAATTTCTGGACTGTTTTTGGCCTTCAGACTTGCTAAATCTGCTTTGAGTCTCAAAAGTGGGATACAAAGAAAGATAACAACAACAAATGCAGCCAAAACTGGCTGTTAATGTGCCAGTTTACTTCTCCCTCCCAACTCTTCCTCAAAGAAAGCTGAAAATCTGCCAAAATGGCAGCTGGCTGCGATGTGATGTCACTTCTGGTGTACCAAAATGCGACAGTGGGACCTGCTCAGGGTGGAGCATGTGGAGGGGAAGGAAATGAGATCTGCCCCTCAATTAGTTGCCTGCTCCACCGTAGCTCCGTTCCTCCTGTTGATGCTGAAGAAGAGAGAAAGTGGTTGTGTTGCTTTGGTTGAGATTTGAGCCCTGTAGAAACTGGGACAGGAAGGTTTTTCAAGGAAGAACTTCCATTGGGATTGATTCTCCCTGTCAGTGCGGTCAGTGAACTCATTAGTGACCTAGAAAAATGTAGAGCAAAGAGAACTTTCCAGTCTGAGCCACTGAAACATTAAGCCACTGGACCACACAGGCAACGTGTCTTTGCTTATTTTGTCCTCACGCACAAGGACAAATAATTTCACGTTTCTCCGCATTGGCTGAGATTGTGTGAATTTTTTTTTGCACTTTAGGACTCCCCCAAATTAGTCTGGGCAAAAACAAGTGTTTGCTTTGTGCAAATGAATTTTTCACAGAGAGAGAGTCCCAACCTTGCTTAGCTTCTGAACTCAGATAAGATTGAGTATGTCGAGGGTAGTCTGGTGGACTTGTTGACCTGAGGTGGATTGGCTAAGGCTGAGAGCTTTGATTGTGACAGTTAGTCTTTTCAGTGCATTTTTGATAGATTTCCAAGGCATGTGGGTTCAGAGCCTGCTTGCCTTTTAAATTCATACCAGGAGAGAAAGGCAGAGATAATGACCTTGATTGCTTTGTGTGCCTATAGTCAGAATACTGAGACACTGGAATGCTCCCAGTTTTGTGCTTGGGACAGGCTATGCAGTCTTCAGATGACCCTTCCTTCCTTCCTTCCTTCCTTCCTTCCTTCCTTCCTTCCTTCCTTCCTTCCTTCCTTCCCAGCAGGGAAACCAAGGCAAAGTCCAAGAAAGTTGAAAACCAGATGCAGTTATACTCACAGGTTTGCAACAGCTTGCATTTTGCAAGTGTATTATACAAATTTATTAACAATGTGTTGATAGAAAAGTTAAAACACAGTTAAATTATCTATCATGTTAAAATACCTGTAATCTACCTGTAATATTATTTCAAGGATATAACAGTAAAGAGCCAAATACGGTACCTATACCTCATTTAAAAACAATAACACAACAACTTCATACCAATTTAATCTCTTACAGTGCATATTTAAATAGAAAAGGGCCTAATGTGCTGGAGAACAGAGAGCAGAGAGGAGGCCAGCCTAGTCTACGTTGGAAGGAAATTTCTAGGGCCGAGGGGCAGCCATTCAGAAGACCCTCTCACATGTCCTCATGTAATGGGCAAGACAAGGGTGTGACTCTGAGAATGCTTTCTGCTGAAGATCCGGAGGCAGAAGCGGCCTTGGTGGTGATGAGGATGATGAGAATGATGACAACAATGAAGAATATTATTAGCTTCATTTATATCTCATCTTTTCTCCAAGACTAGGATTGATGCCATAATTATATATAACATGTTGTGTTTTTCATGCTGAGGGCCAGCATTGTGTAGCTTTGCAGGAAACAAAGGTTCAAATCCCCCCTGAGCCACAGAAACTCCCAGAGATGGAAAGAAAATATGCTCCCAACAATGTGATTGGGTGATAAAATTGATTGATATGATGTCAATGGATAAACTATCATTCCTAATTAAAGAGGAGGCTGTAGATGAATTTGAGAAGGGCTGGGATATGGTAATATCTTACTTGAAGAATGAATGGGGTGAATTGGTGACAGCAAGTTTAAAGAAATTAAAGATAAATGCGAGACATATGAGACATCTTATAGAAGAAAAAGGGTGATAATGCTATAAAAGTAAACTATCCATAAATGTAAAATAAATGTAAGTAATATCAAAATGGAATTTTTGTATAACATAAGAAACTCTTCAACGTATATGGGATAAGGTTAGTGCTTTAAATACAGAAAAATAGATATGAAATTCATAGATTGTTTTTATACTAAGGCCAGTTAGGAGGAAGTCGATGTATGTGGGATGTAATGAGTTATGAATGAATGTTATATATCTACTTATTGTGTTTTTAACAAGAAAATGCCCCTCCACCTCTTGGTGACCTTGAGAAAGTCACACACTCTCAGCCTCAGAGGAAGGCAATGTCAAATCTGCTCTGAAGAATCCTGGCCAAGAAAACTTTGTGTTAGGGTCGCCATAAGTCAGGAATGACTTGAAGTTACGCCACAGCAGCAGCAGCAGCAGCAGCAGCAACAACAACACTTTTTTCATGCTGCTTTGTTTTTTTCCTGTCTCCCCAGCTCTTCCTCCAGATTGGTAACGCTGTGGCGAATCAGTTCTGGGCAGCTAATGTTCCCCCCAGTGAGGCCATCAACCCACAGAGCGACAGTCAAGAACGGAGGCACTTCCTTGTGGCCAAATACAGGGAAGGCAAGTACCGCCGGTACCACCCACTCTTTGGGAACCAGGAGGAGCTCAACAAGGTGGGTGTGCTGGACGCAGAGTTTGACACAGACCAGGTCTCTTTGCCCTGGAGAAGAGAAGCTTAAGAGAGGACAGGAGAGCCACGTCTAAATATGTGAAGGGATGTCATATGGAAGAGGGGCAAACTTGTCTTCTTCTGCTGCTTCAAAGACTAGGACACGATGGAACAATGGCTTCAAATGACAGGAAAGGAGATCCTGCCTCAACACGACGAAGAACTTCCTGATGGTAGAAGTGGTTTGGCAGTGGAATCTGCTGCCTGGGAGTGTGATGCCATCTCTTTCTTTGGGAAGTTTTTAAACAGAGGCCACATGGCCATCTGTCAGGGTGAGTGCTTGGATGGTGTCTTCCTCCATGGCTGAAGGGGGTTGAACTCGATGGCCGTTGGCATCTCTTCCAACTCTAGGATTCTCTAGATTCTGTAATCCTAACACACCTGGTCCAGACTTTAGAAACCATCTCCCAGGCCTCTGCATTACAGTGGAGTTGGACCTAAGTCTGGAAAAGTTACGTTTCAGAAATACAGCTCTACCCTATTACTCTGTCTTGTTTGATTTCAGAAGCCAAAGAGGGTCAGGGCTGGTTAGCACTTGGATGGGAGACCACTAGAAAGGAAGGCAAAGGATCTCTAGGTAGAGCTTGGTAACTTTCTGAGGCCCCAGGGAGCCCTTTTTTGCTGCCAGGTGGAATTGGCAGTGTAGAGCTAGGCTGATCAAGGGTTTGGTTCCCCGGGAGGCAGTTTCCTATGTGCCAGTTACTTGGCTGAGACACCAGGAAATAAGAGCAGGGATCTTTTTGTTGGAATAGGAGACAAATCCTACTCAAAGCTTGTTAACGGGCAAAGATGGCACTCCTGGCTGTTTCTAAGATCATAGAATCTACAAGGGCCATCCAATCCCCATTCTGCCATGTAGGAATATGCCATCAAAGCACTTCCTTTGACAGATGGCCATCCTGCCTCTGCTTAAAAGGAAGAGACGCCATCACATTCCATTGAGGCAGCAACATATTTCACTGTCCAACTGCTCTTACCACCAGAAAGCTCTTCCCAGTGTCTAGATGAAATCTCTTTTCCTGAAGTTTGAAGCCATTGCTCCATGTCTTGGTCTCTGGAGCAGCAGAAAACAGGTTTGCTCCATCGTCCATGTGACACCCCTTCAAATATTTAAATGTGGCTCTCATATCACCTCTTAACCTTCTCTTCTCCAGGCTAAACATCCCCAGCTCCCCTAGAGGCTCCTCACAGGTCAGGACTTCTCTTTTCCTCTCCTTTTGTTTTTCTTTGTCTTTTTCTAAGAAATGGCTTGGCTGTAGAGGGCTGTCAGGAATCCTCTCCTCTCTTCCCTTCTCTCGTTTTTCTTTTTCTTTTTCTTAGAAATGGCTTGGCCTCAGAGAGCTGTCAGGAATCTATAAAGAAGCCTGTAAAGAGACTTGAAAGATTATTTCAGGTCTCTGTTTCTTAAAGCAGCGGGATTATTAGCAACACGTTGCATGGCCCTTTGGCTAGCCTGCTTATGGGCTTGGCAAGCACTCATTTGGAGGAATAGGGGGCGGGCAGGCAGTCAGCTTTTGTGCTCAGGACTGGCCAGCTACTATTGCAAAGATGTTGGCTGTGGGTTGAATCCAGTCAGCTCCAGCTGCACTCTCATCGTCCCCTCCTGTTTCTGCAGTGGGTTTTACTGATTAACTAATATCCTGTCTTTCACCCAAATGGAACTTGCACATTAGTTAAAATACAGGAATTAAAAATTAGTGGTAAGAAAAAGTTGAACACAATTAAATAGTACAGAGATGGGCAGCTACATTAGATCACTAAAGGCCTGCATTTACCACATTTTCAGGGTCCTCAGAACCCACCACAAGCTGCATGCTGCCATTTCTGTGGAACATGAAGAGATGTTCTGGTCACTTCCTGTCACTATATTTGATCTTTGGTTCCTCTCCCTAACATATCTTGTGCCTTCTAGAGTTTTTTTTTTTTTAAAGAAAAAGTCCATTTCTGATTGTTCAAGTTTCTGCCAGAGATGTCTAAAGAGTCCTAGGTCTGCACAACCCCACCTCCCGGGCCACAAGTGGCCTCTCAGGTGCTGAATTTGGGCGCCTCACTTTAGAGTTGCCACAGTGAAGATTGCACAACCTTTAATGGTTGTTCAGAGGAAGGAATTTCAGCAGGGGCTGCTGATTACCTGGTTACATGGCAAATGACGCTTGATGAAATGTTCTCTTCTGCACAGCCATCAAAGGTATGGGAGGCACCGTCAGTTTTCAGTCGGGCAACCCGATGTGTGAGAGTGAGTGTATTTCAGATAAAAAGAGAAGTAGGCTTGGTTTGAGGTTACAGGAGAGTAGATTTCACTTGACCATTAGAAGGAACTTCTTGACTATAAGAGCGGTTTGGCAGTGGAACCAGTTTCCCAGTGTGGTGGTGTTGTTGGGGAGGGGTCTCTCTTTTTCTGACTGTCCTCCAAAAGGGGCTGGATAGCTACCTGTTGTTGTGGGTGCCTTAGCTGGAGATCCTGCACTGGGCAGGGAGTTCATTTAGGCCCCTTCCCACTCTACAATTCTATCATTCTGTGATTCTAAGTCAATGAGTCCTTGTTTTAAAAGTACAGTCGGCCCAACACATTTGTGGGTTTGACTTTCATGGATATGGTTATTTGCTGGTTTCTTCAGCTCCTGTCCCCCACCTCAGGTGCTCCTTTTCTTGGGAAACCTTCCTCTTGGCAGCTCCAGTCAGACCTCTCAGCCCTTTAAAAACCCACCTCTGGTCCTCCTCCTCTCCCAGCTGCTGTCTGGCCAGCTCAGGTTTGCTCACATCCCAGTTTCTCAGCACCACAAACCCTCTTCCAATGTCCCACATACCCAAGGAAGGAGATGGCTGAGAGGGAGGAAGTCTAGGGCCACCATACCAATCCACTCTTCTTCCCTCTGCTTTCACTGACCTGGGCCATTTCTGCACTACGCTCTTATAGCGCAATGATTCCACTTTCAACATCCGATGGAATCCTGCAAACCCCAGGATTCCATAGAACAGCGGTTCTCAACCTGTGGGTCACGACCTCTTTGGGGGTCGAACAACCCTTACATAGGGGTCGCTTAAGACCATTGGAAAATATGTATTTCCAATGGTCTTAGGCTCCATTCCCTCCTCGGTGGTGGTGCGCAAGCGCGAGCCATGTGCTTGCGTCCTCCTGCCCCCTGTTCAGAAGGGACTGAAATTGCTCCCCTTCTCCGCTACCGGGAGAACCTCCCATCTGATGGGCCAGCTTGGGGGGGCGGCGGCAGCATGGCGGGCTGGCCTCCTCCTCACCACAGCCCCTGCCCCACTCCCCACAGAGGGGGGTGCTGCGGAAGGGCCGGGAGCCTGCAAGGCAACACTTTTCCGGGGGGGCGAGCTGTGCCCGGTGCAAAAGACAAAGGTGCTGGGATTCCCCCCCGCCCCCCGGCCAGGGTCGACGCTCTGGAAACTTTTCCCACACTGCCCTCCCAGCAGAAACGAGAGCAAAGCAGAAGCAGAGCCCGGGGGGGGGGTTCTCAGAGTTTTTTCCCAGGGGAGACGCGCAGCCCCTCTTTCCCTCCCTGCCTGCCCTCCTCCGTTCCTGACCAGTGAGGCGGCCTTTGCCGGGGGGGGGCATTGTAAATAATAAATAAATGAATAATGTTATGGTTGGGGGTCACCACAACATGAGGAACTATATTAAAGGGTTGTGGCATTAGGAAGGTTGAGAACCACTGCCATAGAATGTTGAAAGTGGAATCATAGTGCTATAACAGTCTCGTGCGGAAATGGCCCTGGTTTGGGTTCTGGGTGTCCATTCCCCACCATGCCTCAGCCCCCTTCTCACCGACACATGCCTCCATTTTGGTATTTGCAATTTTCCCACTTTTGCAAGGGAAGTGTTTTAAGTTAATTAAACAAGGGAGTTTAAGAATAGCATTGTAAGGGGACAGGTTTGTTTGAAAAGACACCTGGCCTGTGAAGTCATTTGGACAGAACGTCCAGCTAAGACTGTGACCTGCGTGTGGGTTTAAACTATTTTAACTTGTTAAAAATTTAACATGCTTTTATATCTACTTAAATTGTTTTCTTTGTCTTAAACTGTTTTAAACAGCTTAAATTGATTTTACTAGTTTATTTATTTACACTGATTTTAATTGTTTATTTTAGGCAGTTTGAGTTTACATGACATTTAAAGGTTGTTTTTTTAAAGGAAGTTTTTAACTTTTTAAAAGATAACAAGGAAGCTTCAGAATAAGATTATAGAAAAGGACTTTTTAAAGGCCCCTGGCCTGTCATGTTAGTTGGACAGAAGGTCCAGCCAAAAACGTGATTCGGGCATGTTTGTAAACTGTTTCAACTTGTCAAATGGTTTAATATGTTTTTTTAATCTGCTGAAAATATTTTCAGTGTTTGCAGCTGTTTTAAACAGTTTAAATAATGTTTGTTTATAATGCCATTTTCACCAAAGTGAATAGATTTACTTGTTTATTTATTTACATTGCTTTTGCTTGTTTATTTATTTTAAGACATTAGAATTTGCATGGCGTTTCAATCTGTTTAAATTATTTCTGTTGCTCAAAACTGTTTGAAAAATCTTTATTGATTTTACTTGTACATGACCGTGAGATCTCGTGATATAAATTGGGTGGGATATAATTTTATTAATAATTTAAATAAATGCATCCCTCCCCATTTCAAACAATGGATGTTGTTTCCTGCCCTTCTCAGAAAAGCCAAAAAAAACAAAAAACAAAAACAAAACCCCTGCATGGTTTTCTGGGTACTTTACTCTTTTTCTAGATTTTCAACCCTGAAGGACTGAGGTTCTCTCTCTCTCTCTCTTTTTTTTTTTTGCAAGAAAGAATGCCCAACTTTCTCATTTTAATGCTCAAAAGCAGTTGAACGGGAAGAGAACTGGACTTGGGGAGGCAGGACCCCTCCCAGCCAATTAGCAATGGGCATTCCAAGGGCAAATTAGATTGGCATTGATAAATGTGGACCCATTGTAACCATTCATGTGTACCCTACAGCGTAGCCTGGACGATGGACACTCCCTTAATGATTTTTGGGTAATTATGTTAAGTGGAGGGAGGGAGAAGCAGAGTGCAATTCACAAAGCAGTTGCACACACAGAGGGATGGACATCCGGATAAACCAGTTTCTTCAAATGAAACTTCCAGCCTCAAGTATATACCTGGCAGAATGTGGAAAATTTAACTTTTTGAGACTGTAAGGTTCAGCATCCTTCGATTTGGCACGCCTGTTCACCAAGCTGCCGGTTGGGATTCTGGAAACCGTGTTCCAAAAAAGTGACTTTGATTTTAAAAAATAATTCCTGTCAAATTGTTTAAAAATGCTTCTTGTCATGTTCAAGAATTTTAAACCATTTTAAATGGTTTGAAAATAATTACACTACATTGATTTTGTTGTATACCCCCCCCCCGGAAATCATTGGATATAGAGTGCATCTTAATTTTTAAAGAAGTTAGTAAATAACTCATTTTTTGGTGTTAAGTCATAGGATTGGGTGGAGTGGTTTTAGTGATGCAAAAACCAAGGACTGCATCTGATTGCTAGAGGCTCAGCTTGGTTTAGTGGTTTGAATGCTGGACTACAACTCTGGAGAGAAGGGTTTGAATCCCTGCTCTGCCATGGAAACCCACTGGGTGGCCTTGGACAAGTCACATTCTCTCAGCCTCAGATGGAGGGAAAAGCAAACCCCCTTCTGAATAAATTTTGAAAAAAAGACCCATAATAGGTTCATTTGCTTTAGGGCTGCCGTAAGTTGGAAACCATTGGAAGGCACAAAACAGCAATAAATCTAATTGTGAGATACAATTGGAATAGGCCAGTGACCACACTGACTGGGGATTCTGGGTACTGCAGTACAAAAAAGTAATGTCCCTGGGACATGGTTGCATTAGTTGGTGGAGTGTTAGAAATACGGCCTACTCCCTTAACAACCAGTCACTATCTAGCGAGAGAGACAGAAGGGAGATGGAAGGACCAGGCAGAAAATTTCATGGGGAAAACACAGTAAGCAAATTGAAATTTGACTCCCGGGAGAAGTTATTTCTGTGCGTTGAATCCTCCCTTGGGTTGTCTTTAGCCAAACAACAAGAGCAGCATCCCCACTAACTCCTGAAGAGGGGTTGGAGGAAAACCCAGAGGAAGTTGGAGGGGGGCTGCTTTGAAGGAGAGGAAGGGCTTTTTGCAGAATAGAATACTCATCAAGACTTTTTAAAGAATAAAATAGAATCCTAGAAATGTAGAGTTGGAAGAGACTCCAGGGGCCATCCAGTCCAACCCCCTGCCATGCAGGAACACCCTCAAAGCACTCCCTTGGACAGATGGCCATCCAGCCTCTGCTTAAACACCTCCAAGGAAGGAGACTCCACCACACTCCATGGAGGCAGCATCTTCCACTGCCGGACAGCTCTGACCGTCAGGAAGTTCTTATACCATCAATAAACATGTGGAGGCTCATCTCTTCTTTTGATTGTGGATTATAGTATGTGTTTTTCAGTACCTGTTCTTGTTTGAAGGGGAGGCATGGGTGACAGAAATGGCAGAGACATTGGGGAACTGGGGGGACAAAAAGGAAGCTAGAGTAGGTTAAGAACAGCTGAGGAAGTTCATGGAGGTGCAGCTTTAAATAAAACGAGTACTAGAAGCTTGAATGTGTGGTGGCACCTGCCAGGAAACCAGAGTAAAGCCATCAGATGGTGTCAGTAAAACAGTGAATCTGTTCCATGTTTTACTCTGAACTTAAAAGGACCTACCGAGGATGCTGAGCCCTCCACTTCCGCCAAATAAGGTCAGCACCTTGGAGAGCTCCTCTAGCACTTGGATTAGAACATGGAGTTGATTCACTGCTCTGTTGACAGGGGAGTCACCAGTTGCCATTGCTGTCAAGAGCATGTGGGCATGAACTTAATAATGAGAAGGGAGTCATTGACTGTTGGTGGGGTTGATGCTCAGACTAGGGAATTTCAGTGCGTTAGCCAGAAAAACCAAGATTCCCAGGCTCTTGGAATTGTTCACTTCAGCTGACCAAATTTTCCAAGTCTAACCAGTTCCCTTAACCAGATAGCCAGTGCAGGCCCAGGATATACTAGTGACCATACTAACTGGTGGGTGGGGGGTTCTGGGAATTGTAGTCCAACTCCCCCCCACCTTCCCAAGCTGTTTCTTCTTCCTCCTCCTCTTCACCCCCCCTCCTCACTTCTCAATTTTATGTGCACAGATCATCCATTGTTTTCACTGGCTTTGAGCATTTAGGATGCTAAAAGTGCTGCAGTTGTGACTGAGCCAGCAGAAACAGACAAATCATTGGCTCTGATCAGAGAAAAATCATTCAAGACCTTTCTGAAAGACTGGAAAACAAGAAAATGATTTGTTAACATTGGTTTTGACATTTAGTAAGGTGTTGTTAGCGGAAGAAATGAGCAATGTACTGTTAGAGAGAGAGGTCTGATTATATTATACATACACTTAACCGCTGAAAGGAATGTTTTCTTTTGCTCTGTATTTTTCTGTATCTTTTCTTTCTTCCTTCTTTTGTATTGTACTTAGAAATCTCGCAATAAAATCACTTTTTAAAAACAGTGTTGCAACTGAAACAAAGTTAGTTTGCTGCCCCCCCCTTTTGGGATCTTATGCATGGCTTGGGGCAAGGCCTGGAGGAAGGGAGCCTAGCAAACGGCTCTGCTCTCCCTCCTCACCCACCCCCTTTTCGTTTCCACTGTGAGCATCTGCAGTAAATGGGATCTGGCTTTGCTGGATCGAATTGCAGCCACCTCCCCGCTCCCCTCCCCTCCTCCCCTCCTGGGGCTTCTCTGTTTTTTCATTTGCACGGAAGTCTTGTCCCCACCCTCAGCCATTTTGGCCAATGACCAGGCCAGGCGGGAGACTCTGGAATTCCACCCGTGGGCAAGCTGACCTGCCTCCTTTCTCCCAGTATAAAGAGACCGTCACATCCAAGGAGCTGAGAGCTCCCTTCAGCCAACTTTTCAGACCAGTATGAAATCCTGTTTTGCCTCCAGCTTGGCTGCCCAGTCCACCTTCTTGCATCCTTAGCAGAAAGTCTGTGAGGAGCTGTTGGTTGACTCCGAGTCCAAGCCGAATCTTCTCCTTGCATTTTCCCTCTTTCATTTCTTTCCCCCTCTAGGCTTACTAATTCTCCCCCTGTTTCCCATCCTTGTCCTCTCCCTCCCAAAAACAGGCCCTGTGTGCTGCTGTGACCACGAGTGACTTGGCGGAAACACTCTCCCTCTTATTCTGCGGGGCGGAGGTGAGCTGCTACTCGGGGGACCCCAGCTACCCGTCCCCCATTGCCTTAGCGGAGCAGGCGGGCCAGAGGCTGCAGATGGAGTTCCTCCTCCAAAACAAGACCTCAGGTGAGAGAGGTGAGAGGGGATGGGAGGGAGGGAGGAAGTTGGAGGAATTTTGGCTGGAGGGGCTTGAAAAAACAGTGCACAAAGGTAGCTGTGTGTGGCAAACCTGAATCACAAGCACTGGAGAAAAAGAGACAGTGAGCAGAAGGTTTGTTCTTGGTGTCTTTTCAGAGAAGTGTAACCCTGTGAGTCTCTTGCAACATAAGAAGAAAGAGGGAGAGAGGGAATGTGGTAGCGCTTATAAGACTAACTGGTTTTTATTTTAGCATGAGTTTTCATGCATATAAACCCATTTCTTCAGATGCAATACAGGCTGATATTACAGCCTCAGGTTATAATGTATGTTTACATAGTTGTGGGAGTGGGACAGAATGCAGTCGGATCCAGAAAGATGCAAATCATGTCCCTGGCCCTAAATTTCAAAGGGCTTTTCAAAGGTGATATCAGGTCAGTTAATGTTGAACAATAAATCTGCTTACCAAAAGTCAGTTTTCTTGGATTCAAAACTCTCTGGAAGGATTCCTTCTGCTATATGTGCAGTGGTGGATGGCTCTTGTTTTAATATATGTAGTGCATCATGAAGCCATTGTCTTTCTTCTGTTATGGTGGATAATTAATCACACCTCTACTAATACCTCTTAATCCTCTTAATTAATCATATCCCTACTAATGGATTAGAATTTGTGAATATGATTTGATTGATCTGTTTCTCTTTCTTGTCCTCTTTTGTAACATCCTTGTTCAAGGACTGTGACCTATAAATCCCTTACTGTAGTTCCAGGGAGGTTGAAATGTTCTGCAACTGTTTTGGGGGTATTGCCATTTATAATGTCAGATTTGTGTCTGCTTATATATTGTATCACAAAACCAGCTAGGTCCAGCATAACTGAAAGGCCATACCTCCCCTTATGAACCTTCCTAGGCCCTGAGATCTTCAAGAGAAGCTTTTCTCAGTCCCAGTATCTTCACGGTCATGGTTGGTAGACACACAATTCAGGGCCTTCTCAGTGGCTGTCCATTGGTTCTGGACCTCCTTCCTAGAAAAGCTTGAATGGCTCTTCTTTGCTCTCCTACTGTCAGGATGGAGGGGCTTTTTCATTTTGACGGGCTTTTGAGAAATGAAGGCTTTTATAGAAAGGTTCTTTTAAGAAGGTGTACTGCACCATTTTTAAACTGCTTGTATCATTTTCAAGTTGCATGTTTCAGGTTGTTTTTAAATGGTGTTGGTAATTTAATTGTATTCTAATGATGACTTTGTGTGTGTTTTAACTCTGCTGTATTTATTTTAATTTATAAGCTGCCTTGAATCCCAGTTGTAGAGAAGAAGCAGGGTGTAAAGATTATGACGATGGCGTTTGTGGTGGTGATGATGATCTTTGATGGATTTGTTGATCTCCACCCTCCTGTTTTGGAAGCTGACACCTGTGTTGTAAACTGGCTCATTGGCAGGGGCTACAGTTGTTTGGAGTCAAACCTCTGTGTGTTGACTGGTTTTGATAGTTTCGTGTTCTCTAATTTCGGAGTGCCTTGGCTCATTTTTAGTCCCCTCTTCTACTGTTGTTCCAATCTGATCAGGAGCTGGTCTGGTAGTGACCTTCTCTTCTGAAGAAGGTTAAAAGCTCTGAGTAGAAATCCATGCAGCAACTCTATAAAGTTGAGCAACATGACAGAGTTGCTATTGTGGACCAAGGAATTGTTGAAGGCAGAGAGAAGTATTGGTATGTGTGTGTGTGTGTGTGTGGTCTTAGCTGAAGTCTCCATGGTTTAGTTGTGCATTTTTGCACTGGTGGCGGTTGAACTAGATGACCTCTGCAATTCAGTGATTTATATCTTAGTCTTTTATCAACTTTGTGTGTGTGTATCTCTGGATACAGATATGTGTGTGTGTGTGTTATGGGGAGAGAGAAAACTCACATTCCAGTTAATTATTGTTTCCTGATTGTTTTGCCTCTGGACACTCTTTCTTGTTCTGATATATTCTCTCCCTGAGTGTGGTGAGAATCTGCTGAGGTTTCTGAAAGTACTTGGCTCTTGGTTCCGTCAGCCATCTCAACAGTCCTCTAGCCCCTTCTGCACCTGAGTGTAGAAATATCCAGAACAACAGAGGAGAGCATATACAATCAGAGAGTCATATAGTTGCAATGGGACTCCAATGGCCATCTAGTCCAACCTCCTGCCACTTGGAGAAACTAGGGTTGAGAACATGGCCTGGAGGAGCAAATTGTTCTTTGAAGGGGGAGAGTGAATCCCAAGCCAAAAAGTGTAGAGAGTGTGGCAGGACAGACAGAGAAAATAAGGGAGCCAACTCCCATAGCCTGGCTGAAAATGGGAGAGGCATTTGATCCTGGCAGTTTACGTCTCCAAGGAAGCATCAGCTCCAGGGCTTTTATTTTCATTTTCAATCTTGCTTGTTTCCCTGGAAAAACAGGACAATCAGGTCAGGGAGCACCTCTTGATTTTGGCAGGGAAGAGGGAGAGGGTAGAGAGACGAGGCTGCAAAATCACTTTCTCCTCTGTAGTTTGGAGAAGGGTCTTTTCCTCCCCTTTCCTGACTGAATTTGGCCACGGCAATGGGTATGGGGAAGCAAAACTGTGCCTTAAATCCACTGCTAGTCCCAAGTAAAGTGGACTCATTAAACCAATGCTGGAGTGTTGAACCAACCATCTGTGTAAATCAGTGGGTCTGTTCTGATTGAGGCCATATTATTTCTAGTTTCTATGGATGATTGTGAAAGCTGGGCAGGGAAGAAAGCTGAAAGAAGGAGAATAAATGCATTTGAAACGTGGTGCTGGAGGAGTGGTCTGGAGATACTGTGGAGTTCCAAAAAGACAAATAAATGGGTCCAAGAACAAATCGGGCTGAACTCTCTCTCGAACCCTAGAATCATAGAGTTGGAGGGGGCCCATGGGCCATAGAGCCTCCCCTCCCACATGCAGGAAATCCAGCTAGAGCATCCAGACTCTGTCTTAAGGTGTCCGGAGAAAGAAACTCCACTTGAAACCATTAGACCTGGTCCTACCCTCAGAGGCGAAGAGAATAGACCTGCCCCTTTCCTTTAATGTGGCAGGCCTTGGGGTATTTAAAGGGGGCCATCATGTCACCCCTCAGTCTTCTCTTCACCGGACTGAACAAGCCGAGCTCCTTCAACCTTTCCTTATGCATCTCGTTCTCCAAAGCTCTTATCATCCTTATTGCCCCTCTCTGAACCTGCTCCAACATGTCTGTTATCCTTCCTAAAATGAGGTGCCTAGAACTGAACACAGTACTCCAGATGAGGCCTGACTAACATAGAATATAGTGGGACTATTACTTCCCTTGGCTTGGAAACTGTGGTTATTCTAATGCAGGCTGAAATATTATTTGCCTTCTCTTCCTCAGCATCACACTGCTGGCTCATGTTCAGTTTATGACCACCAATAATTCCAACCACCTTTTCACATGTACTGCTGCTAAGACAAGTGTCCCCAATCCTATACTTGTGCCTAAATGTAGAATCCAGAGTGCTGAATTTCATTCTGTTAGTTTCAGCCCGATTTTTTGCTTGTCACACAACCAGGGGAAAAGCATCACCTGCTGAAATCCCCTCTCCTACCTGACCATTAAAGTTACAGAAGTCCCTTCTGTTTTCAGTCTAGCAACTGTAGTGTGGACTGGCAGTTGGATATAGGCCTGAATTCCCAAACGTTTGCTCGTGTTGAAAGAATAGCTACTGACTACAAACAATCAAAGGATCACTGAGTGCTTCTGCTTTCTCTTAAATAAACGTTAGTTGAGCTGTGTCAACACGGCAAGAATAAGGGAACTTCTCCAGGAAGCTAAGAGATGTTTTCATGGACTTCAGATAAGACAGAATGTGGATCTCAATATAGGGGCCTCCCAGGACAGGAGACGGAGCCTAGGTTTATAGCCTCCTTACCTACAGTGTGGTGTAATGGTTAGAGTGTTGGTCTGGGACTTGGGAGATCCAGAGCCAAGTCAAGTCATAGTCCCACACTATTCTGCTTTGGTCAGACCCCCACCTGGAATAACACTGTCCAGTTCTGTGTACCATCGTCCAGGAGGGATATTTACAAGCTGGAATGTGTCCAGAGGAGGGTGACCAAAATGGTAGAAAGCCTGGAGACCATGCACTGTGAGAAGAGGCTTAGGGAGCTGGGTATGTTTAGCCTGGAGAAGAATAGCTACGTTTGTATATTTGAAAGGATGTCATATGGAAGATGGAGCAAGCTTACTTTCTGTTGCTCCGGAGACTAGGACACAGAGCAATGGCTACAGACTTCAGGAAAAGAGATTCCATCTAAACATTAGGAAGATCTTCCTGACGGTAAGAGCAGTTTGACAGTGGAATAGGTTGCCTCGGAGTGTGGTGGAGTCTCCTTCTTTGGAGGTTTTTAAACAGAGGTTGGATGCTGTCTGTTGGGAATGCTTTGATGGGTGTTACTGCATGGCAGAATAGGGTTGGACTGGATGGCCCTTGAAGTCTCTCCAACTCAACAATTCTATGGTTCTCCGCTAAGTTATGGGGTTCATTAGGGTGACCTTGGGCGTGCCACTCTCTGTCTGTGTCTTCTGTCTCTCAGACTGACCTACCTCGCAGGGTTGTTGAGAGGATAGCATAGATGAGAGGAGGAAAGCTGTTTTGTCTTGAACTCATTGGAGGAATGGTGGAATCTACATGTAATCCATAAAAAAGAAGCAAAGTAATTCCACCATGGGGACACTTCGAACTCAACGGATGCTGGAGATGTTGGCGAAGACCTGCGCTGACTCTTCCTAGCCTGTGCTCAGATTCCAGAGAGAGATCATCAGCCACTCCCTGCCTCTTGTTCCAGATTTCTCCCCACGCCTTTTGGATAGGACAAAGGCATGAATTACTGGCAAGGAGAGCCCAACAAAAGTCTTGTTTCTAAGAGAGAGAGACAGGAGTGGGGCAAGAATTGATCTGAGCAACTTAAAAACAAAAGACAGTCCGGCTGAAAAAATACACATGCTTGCTGAGCTTGCAGTCTGAAGAGCTTTGATGGTTCTTTTTTGCGGACATCTGGTTCGCATCACCTCTCCCCTCCCTTTGTGGCTGTTTGATTTGGCTCCTCAGGCCCCGGAAACGCTCAGAGACAAGAACAATCCGGTTAGCAGATTGAGAAGCTTCCCATGTTCTTGATCTGGCCCTTGTAGGGAGAGCAAGCCTCATACCTTTTGGAGGAAAATGGGTGAATGCTTCTTTTTCCTCCATGGAGGGCGGGAGCTGCACAGACAGAGCTGTGGTCCTCTGCTCCAGCCTTCCTTGATCTTGCTACCCAACAGTGATGTGGAACTACAAATTCCATCATCCGCAGCCAGCATGGCACCAGCTTGGAGAAAATAAGTCAAAATAAAAAGGTCATGTTGGCAGTCCAGTTCCAGCTGGTGAGGCATGGGATTACTATTGCAACATTTTCACCTAGCAGCCTCCTCTTTACCTGAAAGCTTTCCCTTACCTGCTGGAGCAGAAGTTCCAATACCTCGCCCTCTCGTGTGTTCTTCACACTTCTGTGGTCTTCCCCCTTTCTTTCTTTTCCTTTCCTTTCTTTCTTTTCTTTGAGTCAATAGTGTGATGCAGCACCTGAAAAAGCCAATGTGATTCTAGGTTGCATCAATAGGAATATAGTGTGGGAGTAACAGTACCCCTCTATTCTGCTTTGGTCAGACCTTACCTGGAATCCTGTGTCCAGTTCTGGGCACCACAGTTCAGGAAGGATATGGACAAGCTGGATTGTGTCCAGAGGAGGTGACCAAAATGGTCAAAGGCCTAGAAACCATGAAGCCCTCTGAGGAGCTGGGTATGTTTAGCTTGGAGAAGAGAAGGTTAGGAGGTGAGATGATAGCCTTGTTTTAATGTTTGAAAGGGGATCCTATGAAAGATGGGGCAAGCTTATTTTCTGCTGCCCCGGAGACTAGGACACAGAGCAATGGCTTGAAACTTCAGGATAAGAGATTCCACCTAAACATGAGAAAGAACTTTCTGAGGATTAGGGCAGTTTGAGAGTGGAATAGGCTGCTATTGGGGAGTCTGGTGCAGTTGTCTTCTTAGGAGTTTTTTCAACAAAGCCTGGATGTCAAAGAGAGTGCTTTGATGGTATCTTCCTGCATGGCAGAAGGGGGTTGGACTGGATGGCCCTTGGCAGTGGGGGGTCTCTTCCAACTTTAGGATTCTATCAGTCTATGAATGCAACACTTCCAGAGTCTTTGCTTGTCTAAGAAATGGAGACAGAGGGAAAGCCAGTTTCAATTCAGAAGTCCAAAATCCAGAACACAGTCCTATCTTTGGATTTGTAAATCCAGTGTCTGAGGATGGATGGTTCCCAGTAGAGCCTGCCTCTGGGAAACAAGTTACTTCTGTTTTTCTTTCTTTTCTCTCCATCTTCTCCTTGTGGATACTGGCAAGAATACAAATAGATGGTACTGTGGATTGCCTGGAAGAGAAGATGGATGAGCCAAGACGGTCTCTTCTTTGCAGGGGTTTCTTCAGCCCTCCCCTCTCAATTGATGTTAGCATTTGAGCCACCCGCTGACAGCAGAAAGGAGCCAAGGGGTGATGGGAATCAGAGGGCTTTTATCCCAGATTGTGCTTTTTCTTGACCTCTGGATGGCCCTTGCATCCCTTCCAATTTCATCAGTCTGTGCTTTGACAGTGGAATACATTTCCTCTGAGTGTTGTGGACTCTCTGTCTTTGGCAGTCTTTTAATGGAGATTTGGGTGGACATCTTACAGGAGAGCTTTAGCTGTCTATTCCTGCATGGCAGGATGGGGTTGGACTAGTTGGCCCTTTTTGCCTCTTCCAGCTGTGATCTGTGACTCTATGACTGCAGGATCAGGGCCACGGTAGCCCTGAGGGTGGGATATTGTGTGTCTGGCTATGTATGTGTCGTCTGTCTGTCTATGTATTATTTTATTATTACCCCACCTTTTTCCCAGAGCTGGGACTCAAACTGGCTTTCAAGATAAGAAGAACTAAAATTACAAGAACGTATACCTAAACACATACAAAACTTTATGATTAAAATAGCATTATATTGTCTATAGAATCAAAACTGTTGGAAACATTGATGAAAGCAGTAGATCATCCTAAGAAAAACTATTTCCCCCCATAAAACAGTCAGTTTCCCCCAAAGCCTGATGAAATAGAAGGGTCTTCAACAACTTACCAAAGGACAGCACGGAGGGAGCTGTCATCGCCTCCCTAGAGAGGGAGTTCCAGAGCCTGGGGCAGCCTCCGAAAGGGCCCTGTCTCTTGCATTCTCTGTGTATATACCTGTGAGGATGCTGGCATCAAGAGAAGTGCATCCTGCAAAGGTTTGGAGCTTGGGCAGGTTCATGTGGAGTGACAAAGGACTTCTTTATTTCTCTGCATCTCTGCACATCCTGTTTAGCTTTTCTTGTTTTTTTCTATGCCTGTTTCAATTGTGTCTCCCTCCTTCTCTGGAGGTTTTTAAACAGTGACTGGATGGTCATCCATCAGGAGTCAGGAGTGTCTTTCTGCATGGCAGAATGGGACTGGACTGGGTTTCCCTTGGGGTCTCTTCCAATCCAAGATTCCGGAATCTTTTTTCCTTGACCTCTAACTCTGAACGGCCGGCCCAGCCGTTGACTGTTGGGACCTCTCTTTGAGCATTGCCCACCCTCTGACTTTTGCCTGTCTGTCTCTTACATTGGCAGAGACCCCTCAGCTGGACGTTTGCACCAGCCTTGAGAAGCACTACTCCGTCATCCTGCCTTCTGTTGCTCACAATGGCTTCCTTTACAAGGCCCCCTCCATGGCAAAGCCGATTCATGAACGGAAATCCCGGGAAGGTAAGACAGGACTGCTATGGGGATGGGGAAGAGGAGACCTCTTGGGAGATGGTTGGATATCACATGTGACAACATAAAGTGTACTGGCAGATTTTCAAAGGACATTTTGACAGACTGTGATAGTTCAATGAAAAAAGTGGTCAGCTGCTGTGAGATTTTTCACATTTCATCAGGACTCTGTGTGGAAAAATTTGCTTGCACAAAAAACTTCTCACTCATCCCAAAACTACCATTTTTGTGCAAACATTGTCCCCCTGCCCCAAGCCCCTCTATAACCTTCAGAAGAGAAGTGCTGTTTTCACAGTCTATGAGCAAAGCGTCAATGTTGGGGCAACCATTTTGTTTCATCCCTAAATGGAAGAAATAAGTGGTGTTTTGTTTTGTTTTTTGTTTTTATTTTCTTCAGATTTTGTGGATGGATGGCTGGGCATTGTCCAACATGGGCGTGGAAAGAATATTCTCAATTATTTAAAAAAATAGGTTTCTTGACTGTCAGGAAACCCTGCTGAGAAAATTACAGAGCGATAAAATGTTTGTGTTGTTTATCCTTGTATTCTCATAACACAAAGTGTATTGGAGGAATTATTCTGTGGAGGAATACACTTGGGATCCCCCCAACCCCATGTTTTTGGCATAGAAAATGTTTTCTTAATAGGAAGCAGGAAAGATATTGTCTGCATAGAAAACCTGTTTTTTTTCCCTCAGAAAAAAATATATAAGTATTTCTCTGCAGAATAATTCCCCTAGAACACTTTGAGATGTTCATATATAGGTAGAGTACTTTAGTGAAAGATTCATTTCCTCCTGTACTGGACAGTAATCATTTGCCCTTAATTGTGAGGGTGCAATACAGGCTCAGTATCCTTTATCTGAAAATCCAAAATTCAAAAACCGCCAGAAACTGAAACTTTTTGCTGTCAGCTGCCCACTTCTGCCTTCGAGATGGTGACTGTGACACTCTTGTCTTTTCCTGTCAGGATCAGACTCGTACACAGTAACAACAAACTTGTATGTCAGATTTATTGTAAAGTTGCAGAGCAGTGAACATTGACTTCAAAAGACAGGAGTGATCAGAGGTTACAAAAGGCTCTAAAGTTAAGCAGTTCAGTTTCACACAAGAGATAAGTGCAGGTCATGAAGACCCAGAAGTTACCATGGTTATTATCTACATTCCAAGTGGATGTTTTGAGAACTGCAAATTGAGGAATGTACACCTGCACCATATTTAGCTACTGAGCAATTAGAAGCTATATCTATTAAAAGTGCACACTAACCCATAATCCCCTATCTCTTTACGGAGGGCCATCCCTACAGTTCCTCTCTCAGATCCTCAGTCTCTCTCCAGCCTCGTCTCATACACAACACAAGTAGCGAACAAATGAGACCTGAGGCTGGAGTGAGACAAAACTGGAGAGAGAGACAGGGATCTCTGAAATGGCAGAATGTACCTATATAAATGTTAATATTAAGATTTTAAAGTGAGAAGCAAGATAAAGTAACATGTAAGATCACATTTAAGCTTATATTAGTAGAGTCCTGATGGGTTTAAAACTGAGAAAACAGATCCTCATTTATTATGCTAGTATATTTTTGCAAAGACAATCTAGTCGGAAGCAAAGTCTAGATGGAGGGGATAGGAATGAAGATATAGAGTATATAGGTAGATTTAGGTTTGTATCCCTACCTGTTGTACTACTTATTTACTGTATTAATCATGAAATGCAGGAATCCAACCATGAAGCCGTGACTGTGGCAATCCTGCTCATTCATCTGTGGGCTTCCTGCAAATCTCCCATACAGGATTGTATTTTATGTGTTTGCAAATACAGATATTCCAAAATCTGAAAAAAACTCTGAAATATAAAACACTTCTGCTCCCCAAGCATTTTGGGTAAGGGGTATTCAACCTGTGGTGGAGTACCCTGCTTCAGCAGTATCCAGACTCTGCATTTCCTCCCCCACCGGTCCATATTTTGGTTAGTCTCTGCTCCATTTCCCCCCTGCAGAATTCAGCCGTCGCTGGTGTCACCTCCATGATGGCATCTTCGGCTACTATGAAAACAACACCAGCACAGTGCCCAATGGAGAGATGCGGGTGCAGGAGATTGTGTCTGTGGTGAACAACCCGCCAGATACTCATGGGTAAGGAACCATCTTCTTCCTTTCTGAACAGAAATGGAGCTTGGAAGTGCAAAGGCTCTGTCTAAACTATTTCTTTTAGGATCCAAAGAGACAGCTGTGTTGATCTGTCCATTTTAGCATAAAATGACCACAAAGGATTCAAGTAGCACCTTTGGGAGGAAGAAATATCTACTATGAGTTTTCAAGGACTCCAGTCATCCTCATTAGATGCAATTTGTTGTCAGATGCAACATGCAATTCCACCTTCAGTCACAAGATGGCAAGATGACACACAAGATGTGTCTCATAGAGTCATGTGGTTGGAAGGGATCACAAGGGCCATCTAGTCCTATCCCTTGTCACTCAGGAATACGCAACTAAAGCACTCCTGAGAGATGATCATTCAGCCTCTGATTAAGGACCTCCAGAGAAGTCTCACTCTCTCTGAGTCTTCTTTCCCTCTGAGGCAATCTACTCTAACATCAAAGACTTCCTACCCCAAGGAAGGTCTTTGATACATTCAGCTGGAATCACTTCTCTTGCCATTTGGATCTAGTTGCAAATGAAAATGATGGAAAGTAACTAGTCATGAGGCTTCGGGGTGATTGATAGGTTAAAACAAAACAGTCAAAAATAGAAATCGATTATGCTAAAATGGTTAGACTGAGGCTGTCGTACTTTGGGCATATCATGAGATGAGATAACGTACTGGAAAATAAAATAATGCTTGGTTAAAGTGGGAGGCAGTAGAAAGAGAGGGAGGCCACATTAGAGGTTGATTGAAAAAACAGTTTTTGCCCTGAGTCTGCAAGGCTTGAGCAAGACAGTTGCTGACTGGAGCCCAGGGAAGTCTTGGTTTTATAGAGGAGCCATAATTCAATGTTGATGCCAAAGAACAGCAGTGTAGGGCTGCAAGGGTGAGTTGCACCCTTCCAGGCTCTTCCAGGTGGCTGATGGAGCCCCCAACCATCCTGTAAACTGCCTGACCTGTGTTACAGAATAATAGAATCATAGACCTGGATGACTCTCCAAGGGATGTCTGATTTTATTCCCACCAGTGGGGAAATATGCAACTAAAGCACACCGAAGAAATGGCCATCTAACCTAGAATCCTAGAGTGGAAGAGACCGCAAGGGCCTTCCAGTCCATCCCCTTTCTGCCATGCAGGAAAACACAATCAAAGCACTCCCTTTGACAGATGGCCATCCAGGAACTA
This sequence comes from Ctenosaura bakeri, assembly GCA_948474755.1. Classification (NCBI taxonomy): domain Eukaryota; kingdom Metazoa; phylum Chordata; class Lepidosauria; order Squamata; family Iguanidae; genus Ctenosaura; species Ctenosaura bakeri. The sequence continues at coordinate 23,483 of CAOLHI010004994.1, read as the reverse complement.
CTTAAAAACCTTTAAAGTAGGAAACTCCATCACACTGTATTGAAGCAGCAGTGTATTCCACTGTCCAACTGCTCTTACCCTCAGAAGTAAGTTCCTAAGGTGTCGGTAGAATCTCTTTTGCTGGAGTTTGAAGCCATTGCTCCACAGTGTCCTAGTCTCTAGAGCAGTAGGAAACAGTCCAGCCCCATCTTCTGTGTGACATCCTTTCAAATGTTTAAACGTGCCTATCATGTCACCTCTTAATTGTCTCTTCTCCAAGCTAAACATCCCCAACTCCTTAAACTGGTCCTCAGAGGGCTTCATGGTTTCCAGACTTTTGACCATTCTGATTGCCTTCCACTGGACACGTTCCAGCTTGTCCATACTCTTCGTGATCTGTGCTGCCCAGAACTGGACACAGGATTCCTGTGTTAAACAAAGACCTCCAAAGAAGGTCAGCCCACCTCCTTCTGAGGTTGTGCATTCCCGGGGGATCCCTCCTGTGTCCTCTTATGCTCTGCTGTATTCGTGTCCATCTCTCCGCCTTCCTGATTCTTCCAAGCTGTCCCTCCTTGCAGGTTCGCAAGCACTTTTGAGGTTTATGTGGAATCAGAGAGACTCTACCTCTTTGGACTGGACAGCCCTGAAGGCGTCAAGGAGTGGGTCAAATGCATTGCAAAGGTGAGGTGTGAAGATCTGATAACAGTGAATGAAAATAAAGACAGCTTTGCAGAGAGTTCAATTCCAGAGTGATTTTGGGCTTCTGTACCAAGTGGGTAGTGAATCCAGGATTGGTTTTAGTCTGAACTTTAAGAGAGGCATCCATCTTGTTGAACGCTATCCACCAAATAGCCTCAGCACTTCTATTCATTTCATTTCATTTTTTAATTCATTTATATAATTTATATCCAACTCCCCCCTTCCCCCATATGGGACCTGAGGCATCTGACAGCATAGATTAAAACAAAATACAGTTATAACAGTGTACAGTCAGCTCTCCACATTTGCAGGTTTCGCTTTCATGCATTTATTTCTGACTTTCTTGAACACCTTCCACTTGCACCTCAGGTGCTTTTCCAGGGTTGGTTGCACAGACCTTTAAAAAAACCACTTCTGGTCCTCCTCCTCCTCCTCCAGCCGCTGCCCAGCCAGCTATGGAGGATTTGCAGCCTAAATTCTCAACAGAATGAGCCCTCTCTGAATGCCTCCACCCACACCCAAGGAAGGAGATGAGTGTGTGAGAGAGGAAGTCTAGGGCCACCATGTGGACTCATCCTCTTTCCCTCTCCTTTCCCTGACCTGGTTTGGACCCTGGGTGCCTGCTCTCCCCACCATGCCTCAGCCCCCTTCCAACACACACTCTCACACGTTTTGATATTGGAGATTTTCCCACTTTTGAGATGGATCCTGCATTCCTAACCCTAGCGAATGTGGAGGGCTGACTATAATACAAAAATTTCAAGAATTGAAGCGAGTGGTTCCATTAAAAATATTAATTCAAAGGAGTTTTTTAATCCTCACATAGCAATGAGGATAAAGTCACAACCCCCTGTGATAATGGGGCTTCCCATTATCTAGACTTAGCTAAAGGGGGATACTTCCCTCTTCAGGTAAACCAAGGGTTAATGAGATGTTGGGATTAGATTACATTTCATTGTGGGTCAACATCATAGGTCACAGGGTGAGAACTGACCAATCAAAAAGGAAAGAGGTGAGCATCTTTGTGATGCTTCGAGATGTTTCCAAGGAGAAGTTATAAAACTTCTTGGAAGGCCATGTGGCAGAGAGATAACAAAGGGATAACAAAGAGAACAACAAAGGGACCTCCTGGAGATGAGTTCTGCGCCAGTTGTAGGCTGTAGGCCCCTGTCCTCACCTCCTGGCTTCGTTCCTCTTAGAACATCTAAGCCTATGAACATCTGTGAGTACTAGAATAAGGTAGTTAGCTGTGTTAGGCTTTTTATTATTTTGGAGGCTGGCTGATCTAAAGAATGTATCTGTGCTTTTATATCTGTTTTTTGTAACTACTTGTAACTAAGTGTGCCTGGGAGGGGGGAGCCTCTCATGTCTGTTATTGCCTTGTTTATTTGCATGCCTTGAATAAATATATGTGTGTGTGTGTATATATTTATATATATATATGTATATTATTATATATATCTATATTTATATGTATATATAAATATAATATGTATAAATATAAAAGGAATTTAAAAACCATTAAACAGTTGATTGAAGTTAAACACATTAAAATTAATTAAAAGAGTATATGCTATCATAAAACAGCACAGTATGCCAATAAAAGCTCACCCCAGTTTTAATTAAAAATGTTAAAATGTTTTAATTTGCTGGTGAAAGATAGCAAAGTTGGGTCTGTCCTGGCCTCCCTAAGAAGGATTCCAAGGTCTGGGAGCTGCCACCAAGAAGGTCCCATCTGCCTTGTTTCCACCAAATGAACCTGAGAGGGTAGTAGGACAGAGAGAAGGGCCTCTCTGGACAATCTTAGAGCTCCAGTGGACTCATAAAAGGTTCTTCATATAGCCTGGGTGCATGCAGTTTCTAAATTTTGTTGTGTTTCTTGCCAGTCTTTCCTCCCTGCTGCTGCTGAGGGCCTGCTAAGCCACGACTTTGAGCGCCTTGGACGGCTGCAGTACAAGGGCGGCCTGAATTTGGAGCGGGCCAAGGAGGGCTGGTTTGCACTGGAGCAGTCCATCCTGTACGCCTACTTGGAAGGGAGCGAAAAGGAGGAGGCCATTCACCTGAGGAAGCTGCAAGAACTCTGTGAGTAGCCCTCATTTCCTGCTGTGAGGCTAGACTCTTTCTCTCACACAAACATGACATGATAGTGTTGCCCTGTTTACTGGAGGTCCCATGAGGGACACCAAAGTGCGCTCTCAAAATATCAAAAGGTGGGGAAATTAGCACAGAGCACAGCTGGCAATGCGAGAGTGAGGGCAACGCAGCGAGATCTTGAACCCAATGTCTACGGGGTCAGGCCGAGTCAAGGAGCAGACAAAGGTTGAACTAACAATGGTGATCTTTATTAAAATACAATCAAATGGTGTATGCAGCAGACTCACACAGATAACTATTGAAAATAAAGATTGGAGTGAGATAGAGGGATTTTTAAGAGGGATTGTTGATTTGGGTGATACTACACCTGTCCTGAAGCCCGGGTAGTTCACTGCGGAAGTTTGTAGGTGCGTAGTCTCAGTACGTGGGATTGACGGGAAGGCTTGCCAAGCACAGCGGCAGCAAGGGTGGATGGAAATCGGGTGCGATCTGAGCAATCCGAGGAAGGTCTCGGAATCAGGGGTTTTTATAGGGAAAATGTGGCCACAGCTATTCCGTACTAGGGGAAAACAATGAGTTTCGGGCTGGAGACAAAGCCTCCAAAAGGTCAGAATTTAGCATGATTGAGTTAGTTCCGAATTGACAAAGGAGTAGACAGTATGCAAACGCAGAGTGCGTGACAGATGAGGATTCTCATAATCAAGCCTCCTGCTGGGGGCAGGGAGTTCTTTGTAAGTAGTGTGCATACATAATAGTGTGCTTGCCGGGAGGTCTCCTAAAGCGGTGATCTGGCTATTTCTGGCCTGCCTGGGTGGGTAATGGAATGTCCAGCGATTAGTGGCCGTGCCTAGTTTCGTGCTTGTCTGGACGCCTCACAAACACGTGGAGAGGGATGGTGGAAGAAAGCCAAATTATTGATATCAAAGTGATATCTAATGTCACCCAAGTGCGGCTTAGGAACTGCAGTAATAATAGCCATGTTTAAATATTTGAAAGGATGTCATACAGAGAATGACTAGTAGCTACTGATTGCAATGCACAAGTCAGTCTCTACAAATGGAATTATGGATTGATTGTGCTGTGCAGCCCTTGAGCTGAAGAGCAACATTGGGATCTCTTGTACAGTCTAGAATTGTAGCACTTTGATGCCCCTTTAATTTCCATGGCTCTTCCTATGGAATTCTGGAGTTTGAGGAGGCACTAGAGCTCTGTGGCAGAGACCTCCAAAGTTCTTCTCCCATCAGCAGAGACAGCACTAGAATGAACTTCACACTTATTTAGGGAGACACCATAAGGAACATTGTGGACTCTAACTTCCTTGTTTCTAGCCATACGGCAGATGCAGAACAGAGCAGGGGGTGAGCCCTGACATCACACTTGTTGGGAAGGAAGGAGGAAGCATATTAAGTAATACATAGTTCACCTGGAGAGTTTTTGCAGCGTTACAGCTACAGATCAGCTAAGCCTTGTAAAACTATAGCAAGCTGCTGCTGTCCTAGCTGAGTAGGAGACTTGCACCCATTCCCTTTCCTCTTCCCTGGTGCTGAGCTGGCCCAGACTGAAGAATCTACACCCTTGTCTCCTACGTGGAGATGATCCACCGAAACTGGAGACTCAAGGCCATGCCCTGAAATCTGGTGTCACTAGTCCAAAACCTGAATTCTGTTGGTAATTAGACCCACTAAAGCGGCAGGTGAGTTCTGAATCAACACATTAGAAGGAATGTTTTGACAGTGAATGCTGTCAAATGCCTAGCATTTGGTTCAGTAATGGAACCAAATGCCTAGAGAGATATGGGGAGGGGGGGTTCTCCTTCTCTGGGTATCTTCAGAAAGAGGCTGGACCTCTCTCTGCTGCTGGGGATGCTCTAGCTCAGTGGTTCTTAAACTTTTCTTTACTATGGATCCCCTTTAAATGTCTTCTGTTGCCACAGACCACCAAGACATAACTCAAGGAGGCTTCTGGCTGTATGTGTATGTGCAAGAAATGCCACATGCTTTCTTTCAGACACTCAGCCACATTCCCTTGCATGTTTTCACTGCGTGAAGAAGTAGCAAATGCTGAGTACATTTTTTGTTATCAAACAGTTTGATATCTTTTGAATAGTCTGAGATATTGTAATGAAAATCGTTACGAATGATGTCTGTCACCAGCAAAAGACTCCTGCTCTTTGAGATCAATGTATAAGTACCCATCTGTCTTCCTTCCTTCCGTCTTTTCAGTCAGTCTTTCCTTCCTTCCTTCCTTCCTTCCTTCCTTCCTTCCTTCCTTCCTTCCTTCCTTCCTTCCTTCTTTCTTTCTTTCTTTCTTTCTTTCTTTCTTTCTTTCTTTCTTTCTTTCTTTCTTTCTTTTTCTTAACTGCAAAGCTCATTAACATTTCTCCAAGTCTTTGCGGACCCACAGTGAGGACAAAATGACCCTCCAGGGGTCCATGGACCCCAGGTTAAGAGCTATTGCTGTAGCTGGAGATCCTGCACTAAGCAGGGGGTCAGATTAGATGTCCTCTGGGGACCCTTCCTAGTCTATGACTCTCTGATCGTATGATTTCTGTGCACACTGTCCCTTTATATGCATCACCGTGTCCACAGCCTTGTGCAGCATTGAGCATTCAGCCCAACACCTGTATTCATCCAGTCACTGCATGCTCTCCTCTGTTTCCACTGCCTTGAAGGGAATATAGCCATTTTGCATCAGATAAAAATGTCTGTCCTCTCCTACAGGGGACCCATGAAGACTTAAGAAACCCACAGGATTCCAGTCCCAGTGTGGGAATTTGTCCAGCAGAAATTGCTCAAAGAAAGGTAGCCAAGCCAGAGACAATTAGGCTGTGGCATCTTCCACCACTGAAGTGGCTGCCACATCATGCCTTGTCAATGCCCCTGTACCTTTCCAATCCACCCTCTCAGAATGCCCTAAATTCAGTCAGTATGAATAATACCTTACTGGGAGGACAGTCTACCAGTTCAATAGCTTCTGGTTGTCTGCATTTGCATCAATTACTTGAATGGTTGTTGGTCTTAATTACTGTCCAGTTGACTTTGACAAGAGACCCTGTTATCAACAGTCCTGCTTGCAAGCTCTGGGCAGCCATGGCTTCCTTGTTCAAGTCAATCCACCTGTAACGTGGTCTTCCTCTTTTCCTGCTACCTTATCAAGCATTATCATCTTTGCCAATGAGTCCCTTCATCTCACGGTGTGTCTAAAGTATGACAGCCTCCATGTAGTCATCTTGGCTTCTAGGGAGAGTTCAGGCTTATTACTTGAATAGGTACTTAAGAACATGGGAGATACTGAGACTACTGCCATTTCCAGCCTGTTCCTCTCCATAGGTTGTTGTGGGTTTTCTGGGCTTTGATGCCATGTTCTATTAGTATTTTCTCCTGATGTTTCACTTGCATCTGTGGCTGGCATCTTCAGAGGATCAGATCCTCTGAAGGTGCCAGCCACAGAGGCAGGCAAAATGTCAGAAGAAAATACTAATAGAACACGGTTTCAAAGTCCAGAAAACCCACAACAACCTATGGATTCCAGCCGTGAAAGCCTTCGACTTTACATATTCCTCTCTACTTTGGCTGGCTCTCCTAGGTCGTTTGGTGCAGAGAATAATCTTTTAAAGAACTTGAACTGGAATTATTGGGGATTGAACGTGGTACCTACAGAGTTCAAAGCATTTGCTCCATTGCTGAACTGCTGTCTTTCCTACAAAATAAATTAGAGGATTTCCAAAACTTGAACACAGTTTCCAAAACATGCATACAGTGTCTTCCTGTAGTACTGAAAGAGGTATAAGAAACCTGAGAAAACAACCAAGGAAAGTTTCCATTCATTGTTTGAAAGTTGTGCCCCATCTTTAAGTTCCCTTACCACAGTAAGACACTAATCTAATGTTTTAAATTCCCTTATTACAGTAACAGAATGGAAAGAAAGAATTTGTTCTACATTACAAAACTGGAGCAGATGGATGTCACTTTAGCTGTCATGGCTTTTTCCTGTGGAATCCTGGGATTTGTAGTTTGGTGAAGGAGTTAGGATTCCCTGCTAGAGACTTCTGCTAGTGCTGTAGTCCAGGAGAGTTTACTGGAGCTCACTAACAGGGAATTCCAAATACCTCACCAAACTACAGATCCCAGGGTTCCCTAAGAGAGAGCTGTGACAGTTCAGTGCTCTCAAGCTGCAACTGCTGAGTGGTGCAGATATACTCTAAATGAATATGTGCTTAGTGCTCTAATGAAGACTCGTTTCCCTAGTCAACTAAAACTAGTTGACAGAAGCATCAGTTCTATTTACTTACCAGGGTAGAAATCCAAGAGAACTCAGTGAGAGTTACCTCTCAGCAGCCACGGATTAAGTTGTGCTGTGACTCATCTGAAAATTGCAGCTGTAAATATTAATGCTTGCTTTTGCCTTGCAGCCATCCAGGGTGACAGTGAAGTCCTTGTGTTGGTGGAGAGGAGGAGGTAAAATGTTGTTTGTTGTTTAGCGGCAAGATTAATTATTACACAAAACTGGAGAGGTCAAAATGCTTTGTCAGTTTTACAACAGAGGAACAAATTCTGTCTGTTTGACACAGTGGAAATCTTTACACAATATGGCATCCATTTACCTCTTATGCCAACAGTCATGCAGATAAATTCAGTGTACCAGCTCCTTATGTAAATTTATGGATAGCTCTGAGACATTAAACAATTATCTTTTATGTATATGTTTTTATAGAGCAATGAAAAGCATATTGAAAATATGAGTTTCGCATGGGATGCTTTTTTATTTCTCCTTGTATAGATTAGAATGGTATTTTGTTTGTTATCTAATAATATTTTTTGGTGTTCAGAATTAATTTTATTACTATTTTTTTAAAAAAGAAAAAGTAATATGGCTTTGGGAGATGATTTGATAAAAAGGGAAGATATGTACACAAGCCCGGAACACTTACCTTTTGGGGACTGCAACATTCTGGGTGTTGAAGTCCCTAAGAGGTAAACTATTCAACTCCATCACCTTTGTTTTCCCCTTTGTTTGTTTGTTTATTTTTATTTATTGTACCCTACCAATAAAGGTTCTTACAATGGACATATGCAGAGTATATATAATTTTTGAAAAAACAGTTTTAAACCCATTTTAAAAGCTTATTTTAAAAACAGCATTGATTCTTAATGCTGGGTTTAGAAAATGACTTTGAAGACCAAAGCCCTTTTAAAAATCAGTTTAAACCATCTGCCAGAAACTTTCCAGGGATGGAACCAGCTTGCCTTCAAGGCAGAGCCTTCTCTGCAGCAGCCCCTGCCAAGGGACTGCTGTGAAAGTCCCTCCCTTGGGTGACTTGCTGTCCAGGTTGGCTGGGATATTGTGAGATTTGTTCTTCCAGCACCAAATAATTTTTCCAGACATTGCTATTTCTCTGGTGTGACCAAATCCATGTTTTGGTGTCTCACATTGCTTTCTTTGTAGGACGCTGTACATCCAAGGCGACAGGAAGCTGGACTTCTTGGGTTGGGTCAGCGCCATCCAGAGGGCAGCTGGTAGTTCTGGCGACACCTTGTCTGAACAGCAGCTCACAGATACAGACATTCCAATCATTGTGGACCGATGCATCGATTATATCACACAGTGCGGTACGTGAGAGTCTGTAGGAGTGAAGAGGCAGGGAAAGAAGGTCTATGGGGCAGAATCCTATTGTGGCTTTGCAGTGATGCAAAGAAGGGAAGGAAGGAAGGAAGGAAGGAAGGAAGGAAGGAAGGAAGGAAGGAAGGAAAGGGCAACAAGAGCTATGGAGAACAAAACCTACAAGGAAAGGTTGAAGGAACTGGGCTTGTTCAGTTTGATGAGAAGATGGAGGGGGATATGATTACACATTTTAAATACCTCTTTAAATATCACACAGAGGAGAGGGCAGGGCTATCCTATGCTGCCCCAGGGGGTAGGACAAGGTCTAATGGTTTGAAGTTGCGGGTTTGATTGACCATTAGAAAGAACTAGATCAAAGTGAGAGTGTTCAGCAGTGTAACCAATTGGCCAGAGAGCTGGTGGAGTCTCCTTCTCCTCAAAAAGACGCTGGACGGCTACCTGTTCTTGGGGTTCTGTAGCTGGAGATCCTGCACTGAACAGAGGGTTGGGCCCAGTGCCCTGTGGAGTCCCTTCCGACTCTGTGATTTTATGATTCTATGATTCCTGTGAAGGAAAACAAATAGGCAGTTTTCTCCCTGCTGCCAGACCTTTTCCATTAATCCATCATTGTATTTATGTCCTGTCTGTCTTCCAGACTAAGACTCAAGACAGCTTATGAAAAGACTGAAAATTACAATAAAAAAAATCACATATAGTGAAAAACATACCAAATTGAGATCAAAACAGTGTTAACCAACAACAGACTTGATACTATTTAAAATCTTAATACAAAACAGTCCAGCACCTTTTCTAATGAGTCATGCCTCCTCACGATATCTCCAAAGTATGACAGTCTATGTTTAGTCATTTTTGGCATCTGGAGAGAGTTCAGGGAAGGTAAATCAGGTCTGAACTCTCCCTAGTAATCAAGTTGACTAAACAGAGACTGTCATACTTTGGACGTATCATGAAATGAGCTGAACATGACTCAACAGTGTGATGTGACAGCTAAAAAGGCCAGTGTGATTCCTTACACTGCATCTGTAGGGGTATAGTGTCGGTTATTTTAAGTTGGAGGTTGTTTTGATAGGAAAATTTAGTTTAACTGTATATTAATATTTCCTGTACCTTGATTATATGAACATGGAAACTGTAGTCAAGAAATTGGAGGAAGACTAGGACTTGGAAGGGCAATTATAAAGGAACTAGATGACCTCAAGGACAAAGAATTATCTTGGTGTTAGCATTTCTGATTTCTATGTCTTGTTATGAAAGCTGGACGGTGAGGAAGGCTGACAGGAAGAGATTCAGCACATTTGAAATGTGATGCTGGAAGAGAGTTCAGTGGATTGCCAGAAAGACAGATAAATAGTTCTAGAGCAAATCAGGCCTAAACTCTTACTGGAAGCCAAGGTGACTCACTGGAAAAGTAGAAGGCAGAAGGAAAAGCGGGAGACTGCATGACAAGTGGAAGGGCTCAGTCAAGGAACCTGCAGCTGCCTAGAGTTTGCAAGATCCGAGCGGTTAACGATAAGACCTCTTGGCAGTCTCTCATCGAGAGGGGAGCAGAAGTCAAACTTGGAAACTTGGAACTGAAGTTCTGGCAAAAGAAAATCGGATGCTTAAGGTTGCTGAACTATCCCTAATGGCTGAACTAACATGGGTTCGAAAAGATAAGCCAACTGAAGTTTTTTTTTTGAAAGAGTGGAAACCGTTTATATGAACTTTCTAAGCCATAAGAAATCAAACGATGCAATAATTTGTGGATATGGCAGTAGTTTCTTTAGATGGATCAGTAATGGGAGAACAATATTTTTCTGTTTCCTTATTTTCTCTTTCTCATTACAGTTTGGTTGAGAGGGTCAGAGTCCTTTTGTGTTTTTAGTATGTTAGTGTTTAGTCAGTTAGTAAGTTAGTGTTCTAGTGAGTTATTGTTTAGTGGTTTTTCAGTTTATTCTTTTTGGTGTAGTCTTTTAATTTTAGTTTATGTCTATGTTAAAGATGATACTTGGTTTCTATGTTATTTTTTTGTAAAAAATGGTAAATAAATATATATACAGGGGACCTTCCATATCTGTGGGGATTCAGTTCCAGAACCCCTTGTGAACAGCAAAAACACAAATGATTTCCTACCATATTATTAAATGGCAGCAATGTGCACATGGATGCTTCGATGTGTGTCTTCATGTTGCCACCATTTTATGTATAGGACACCATAGTCCACCTTGACTTGAAATTGCAGATCCATAGGTCAGGAGGGTCCACTTTATAAAAAACAGAGGAGTGCCATAAGTCAAAACAAACTTGACAGTATATTCCAACCACAACCACCACAACATGCTGGGTGGCTGTTACATCTTTCTTGTAGGGTGCCCTCCCCTCACAGCTCTCACACCCAGAGTTTTCCTTGAAAGCTCACCTGAATCCCTCTCTGTCTCACTCAGGGCTGACCTCAGAAGGGATCTATCGGAAAAGCGGCCAGAACTCCAAGACCACTGGCCTCCTGGAGATGCTCAGGAAAGATGCCCGCAAGGTCCGGCTGAAGGAAGGAGAGCACCAGGTGGACGATGTGGCCAACACACTCAAGAGGTTCTTCCGTGATATTGGAGATGGGCTCTTCACCAAAGACTGTTCCCAGGCATGGCTGAAAGTGCCAGGTAAAGTTGTGCTTGGTTCTGCCCCCTCCTTGTGCATGAACGCAGATCAGGACAGTTGGCATTAGAAACACCTTCTGTCTTTTGCATTTTCCTGCAGGCAGAACTTGGAAGAATTGCCTTATAATTACAACTCACAAAATACCCAGCCAGTGCATGTGCAAGCTGGGAGATTCTGAGAGTTTTCTCCTTAGGCTAACATCTCTTTCACACTACACAATTACAGTGCTATGATCCCAGTTTACTTGTCCTGCTGCATCCTATGGAAGCCTGGGATTTGTAGTTTGATAGAGTCCTGGAACTCCCTGGCAGGACTGGTGAAGAGTAGTATTTTTGAACCCTTTAAGGTTCATGAATGGAGTCTGATAGATTGGACTATTTCATGAAGCAGTTCCGGGGGCACTCTGGCTTTGCTCATGCCTTAGTAAAAAGCCATGTTATTCCATAACTGTGGTGTCCTAGCAGAGAAGGCCCTGCTGCTGGTGGGACTCAGAGGAAGACTTCTTCCACAGACCTCAGTCCCCAGGTAGGCATATACAGTCAGCCCTCCATATCCACGGATTCTGCATCCACGGATTCTGCATCCACAGATTCAACCAACCACAACTTGAAAATATTAAATCCAAATCCAAAAAGCAGACCTTGGTTTTGCCATGTGCCAAGCAATATGTTGATATGTAGGCTTACCCTGCTGTAGCCTCCCGCCATTTCGCAGATCTGCAGGCTTTCTCCAGCACTTGTTTTGAGTTGTTTGCCATTCTATATTGTTGTTATTATGTTCCTGCAAGGTGTTTCCAACTTATGGTGATCCCAAGGAGTCCCTGTCATGGCATTTTCTGAGGCTGAGAGTGTGTGATGCAGCCAAGGGCAGCCAGTGGGTGTACATGACTGAGCAGGGAATAGATCCCTGGTCTCCAGGGTTGTCGTCTATGCTCAGAGCACTGCACCATTTTATGTAATAAGGGGTGCCATTTTACTGTGCCATTGTACATAATGGGACTTGAGCATTCACTGATTTTGGTATCTGTATGGGGTCCAGGTACCAAACTCCAGTGGATACCAAGGACTCACTGTATTCACAAAAGCACGTTCTTGCAAAGGCAGGAGGAAGGAAGCTAGGAAGATAGGCATGGAGCCCTTCCAGCAACAAGAAGAGATCTTGTCTCTAAGTATTGCCTGTTACTGTTGAATATCTCTGTTGCGACTGGGGAGCCCTGGGAAGCTGCCGTGCCCCATAGCTCCTGGCTCAGTCTGCAGCATTTATGAACTAGGTGTGTTATATTTTGTGTGTTTGTTTCAGAGCAAGACAAAAAAAATGAGCTGTAGCAATATATACTTTCCAGCTTATTTCAAGATGTGTCTCTTTATCCAGGGAAATATACTTGCTTCTGCATGGCAGAAGGAGGTTGGAATGGATAGCCGTTAGAGTCTTTTCCAGCTCTAGGATTCTGTCAGTCTATGACTTTGCAGAGCTTCCCCCGCTTGCTCTAAATCTTGCTGAGGGAGCCATTTGGGACTCCTTACTTCTGGCTCACCCCAGACGGTGATGATAAAGAGACGTGCCTGAAAACATGTTGACAACCATCTATTGGTATAGTCATATTACTTATTTTTTACTGTCACAGCTATCTCTTTTGTGGTTAATTTCTGAACCTCACCCGCATATCCAGATCTCTTGGCACTATCACAAGTTAATGTCTCTGTGAACTGTTTTCTATAGTCTGTTTCTAATAGTTTCTCTGTTTGTACATGCATTCCCAGAAGAAGCTACAGTTTCTTAGGCCTTTCATTGCAGTTTATTTGTGTTGCTTCTGTTGAATTTAAGCAAGATGTTTTAGTAGTGGGGTGTTCTGAGCGTTTGGCTAGGACTCCAGGAGACCAGAGTTGGAATACTCTCTGCTCAATTCTGGAAACCCACTGGGGGGAGCCTGGGCAAACTCACACTCTCTCAGCCTTGGAGGAAGGCAATGGGAAATCTCCTCTGGTGAAATCATGCCAAGAAAATGCTGTGATAGATTTTAGGGTTCCCATACAACTGAAGGCACACAAGAAGAAGAATGGAATCAAAGCATGTATGCCCACCCACATGGAGCCCTGAGAAGTCCACAGATACCTGTCAAAAGAACCCCTGCACAAGGGAGACAACTAAGAGCCGATATGCCCCTGTTGTTGTTAACTGCTGTAAAGTTGACTTTGACTTACGGTGACCCTATAGAAGAGAGGCTCTAAGTCACCCTGTTATTCACAGCCTTGCTCAGGTCTTGCAGATTCAGGGATATGGCTTCCTTAAATGCCAATTCATCTGTAATGCACTCTCCCTTTTCCTGCTGCCTTCTACCTTACCAATCACTATTATCTTTTCTAGTGAGTCATGTCGTCTCATGATATGGCCAAAGTACAACAGTCTCAGTTTTGTCAGCTTGGCTTCTAGGGAGAGTTCAGTCTTGATTTCCTCTGGGTCCCATTCATTTGTCCTTTTGGCAGTCCAAGCTACCTCTTCTCCAGCACCACATTTCAGTGGAGTTGATTTTCTTTCTTTCAGCTTTCTCCACTGTCCAGCTTTCACAATCATACATAAAAATTGGAAATGTGATGGCAATGAACAATCCTAACTTTAGTATTTAGTGATAGATCTTGGCACTTGAAGATCTTGTCTAGTTCCTGCATGGCTGCCCTTCCAAGTCCCAGTCGTCTTCTGATTTCTTGACTGCTGTTTCCATTCTGACAATGACCGAGCCATAATATGGAAAATCTTGAACTATTTCAATTTCTTTATCATTTTCTTTAAGCTTATGGAGATAATCTCTGGTCATTATTTTTTGACTGTTTTGTTTTGAGAGGGGCTCTCTTTTTTATCCTCCAGCCCTTGAGGATGACAAAGAAAAGATCAGTCGGTATCGGAAGCTTCTGAACAGCCTCCCTGCAGTCAACAGAGCCACTGTGAAGGCCCTAATCAACCACCTCTACCGGTAAGAGGTGGAAGGTTGGTCAAGTGGGAGGGCTGTGGGATGGTGGGTGGACTAGGACCTATGTATAGGTACACATTTCCTTACCAGAAGGGACCCTAGAAGGCCCTCTTTTCCTGAAACTGTGACTGGAATCCTGTTGGTGACCTAATGCTACTGCTGTGCAAGTGCTATGCACTTTCTAGGTCAGGGTGGGCAAAGTGACCCACGTGCTGCATCTGGTCCCCAGACCCTGCCTTTGTAGCCCCTGAACCCCCCTGCTAGTACCCCCATTTTAAAGAAATTCTCATGGTTTTCCAGGGAAGAAATTGCCCCAAAACTGCACAGAGAGCCCCCCAAGTATGTAAACATACCCCCATTCCCCACCCAGAAGGCTCCTGAGTACTCTCCAGGTGCCTTTATTTTTGTCTGGCTTCTTCTCAAAATGGTGACAGAAATCCCCTCATTTCACCCGTTTAACTAAGATTCCTCTCTTAATTTCCCAACAGCAAAATATTTTTTGTGTGTGTATGTGTTTGGATTACAAACTTTGAGCAGATGCAGTTGGCTCTTAATACATAAAGTTTAACAAAATCACCAGAGGCCATTTCTGAGTTTCAGGTTTGGGTCTGGAAACCTTGAGGCCTGGAATGAACCTAAACTGGTAACCCTATTGTGGACCCAGTTATACAGTAATTTATTAATGCTTAGACCATAGGCCAGTTATACAGTGATGTAGCCCTGTGTAACTCTGATGTGACAAAATTCCATGTTGCTGCATCATCATAAATATGTTCTGTGCAATCTCTGTCTCTCCTGGTGGCCAGTAATGGGAAGTTGAGGGCAAGGTTAAAGGGAAGTAGTCCAGACTGTGATTCATCTTGTGGTGGGCAGGAGCATCTGCTTTGCACCTGAACATGTGAGCTCAAATCTGTGTGAGCATTTTTCTCCTAAAAGACAAAACAAAACATATTTTGTACTTGGTATTTTGTACCCTTCCCCCAGCCCCAGTACTCCTAGCAGCTTAAAAAAAATTAAAACAGAGATAAAAGCTCGCAGAACTACAAAAGTTAAAATGCAATTAAACTATGACCATGTGAAAACATATCCATTAAATTGCAACCAATAAGTTAATGTGTGTGTATGTGTCTTCAAGTCACTTGTTGACGGAATCCTCAGAGGTGGCTTTGCCAGCTCCTTCCTCTGAAATTGAACCTATGAGCACCTGGTATTTGTTGCTGGTCTCTATCCAAGTGCTAACCAGCTTAGCTTCCAAGATCAGATGGGATCTGGTGCCTTTAGGGTATTTAGGTCCTCCAAGGTGTCTTACAACACTTATAAGTAACATAACTTTTTAAAAAAATACCAAGTACAAAAGTTGAAAAGATTTAACTATCCATAAAATTCAATCCATAAATTAAAACAGCTTAAAACCATAGCTGTTAAAAATAACAAATAAAGCAGAGGTGGACATTTACTGCACAGTTCTGCAGGGGCCCAAAACCTACAGGTATACATAGC
Organism: Ctenosaura bakeri; assembly: GCA_948474755.1. NCBI lineage: Eukaryota > Metazoa > Chordata > Lepidosauria > Squamata > Iguanidae > Ctenosaura > Ctenosaura bakeri. The sequence continues at coordinate 7,990 of CAOLHI010004994.1, read as the reverse complement.
GGTCAGTAATGGATGGAAAATCAAGTGTGATGTGGTGGTTTAAGCATTAGACTATGACTTTGGAAATCAGGGTTTGAATCCCCACTTGGCTGTGGGAAGCCACTGGATGACCTTGAACAAGTCACACACTCTCAGCCTCAGAGAAGGGCAAGGGCAAACCCCCTCTGAACAAATCTTGCCAAGAAAACCCTGTGATGGGGCCATCATTAGTCAGAAAGGGATTGAAGGCGCACAGCGACAATGAGTGGACGGGATGCAGTTCCACAGCTCTCTGCTGGTTTCTTCGCAGGGTCCAGTGCTTTGCTGACATGAACCAGATGAACACACACAACCTGGCCATCGTCTTTGGCCCAACGCTCTTCCAGACAGACGGCAAAGACTACAAGGCAGGGCGAGTGGTGGAGGACCTCATCAGATGCTACGTGGATATTTTCAGCGTAGGTTTGGAGGGCTGTGGGCGTTGGATGCTCTTATCCTCTGTGTGATAGATGGAGGAGAACAAGGCTGTACGGGGTTGGGATGGAACAGCTGAAATATCAGCAGTGGACGTGCCTTTCTCTCCCACCCTGGCAGAATTGGAATTACTGTGGGATCATGCACCCAGGGCAAGGGGCCACAACTGTGCAGTCCTGGCCACATTTCAAGGTCCTAGAACCTCCTCAAGTTCACCTCTTATGAAAGCTCCCAGGTTGGGGGTATGAAGCCTTCAGTAAGCCTTTTTCTCAAAGGAAGCAGGAAGTAATTTTAGCAATTTTCTTCCTGCTGCTAGAACGTCTTTGAAAAACCACAGTTTTTGAAGCCTATTTGAAATTTGGTTTGTTCTGCACAAAATTCTTCCCAGGGTTGCTTTGTGAAGTATACAGTATTTTCTGTGCAGAAAATAATACTTCTGTGCAGATATGCTGTTTTCTGTGTAAAACAACCACATGTGGATTTTACTTGTAAAGATTCTCATCAGTCCAGAATTCTTTTTGTCAGGATTTTGCAACACCTGATTTCTTTTTCAATCATTTTGTGAATTCTCTTAAATATTCTTTCCATCTCTACCCTAGGCAGTCACAGCTTTTTAATTTTTTCCAGGCAAAAACGCCCAAATACTGCAGACACATCCAAAGGCAGTGGTTGCCCCTTATTTGGTACACCAAACACACTCTTACCCTGAGTGAGTGGAAGGTGTAGAACCCATTTTTGAGAGAAGGCCATCACATTGCATTGTTCCTTTAAAGTTCAAGCGAAAAGCTGGAGTGAATTCATCGCTCCACTGGCATGTTACTATTACTGTATTTGTTGGTGTATAAGACTCACTTTTTTCCCTGAAAAATACTGTTTGAAAATGGGGTGCGTCTTATATGCTGGTGTCTCCTGTACGCCAGCAAATAGTATTTGCTGGCATATAAATAGAGTGCATTCTATACACTGGTGCATCTTATACGCCGGCAAATTCAGTATGTTGAAATCACCCCCACAAAGAAGCAAATGCAGAGAGCTACTTTAGAATGAACCCAAACCTCAGCCTTTTCTTTTCTTTACAGGTGGATGAGGAGGAGATGAGGAAGCAGCAAGAGGAGATCACAGCCATCATGAAGATGCGGATAGCGGGTTTGTCCAGCGGGACACAGGTAGGTGGTACAGGACTCTTGTTAGAAAGACACGCAGGATGAGACCGTTGGCTAGGGCGCCCTGTGTTTCTGCTTCATTGGAACAATGCTGAGGGCTGGACCAGGTGGCCATAGGTTGGTGGACATGGTCAGGCAGCATAGTTGTGGCAAATCCATCTTTTTTTCTTAATATTAAGACAAATATGCAACCAAACTACAGTTATCCCTCTGCATTTGCAAGTTTGACCTTCACAAAGTTGATTATTCATGGATTACTGGGGGAAGGGGTTGGGATGGGAGGAGGGAGTGAGGGTGTGCACATTTGCTCATTTGTGCAGGCTGGGGTGAGGGGAGAGATTGGGAACTTTCTGACGTTAGAATCATAGAATCCTAGAGTTGGAAGAAACCCCAAGGGCCACCCAGTCTAACCCCCTTCAACCATTCAGGAAGACATAACCCAAGCAATTCCTTTGAAGAAGGAGGAGACTCCAGCACACTCCACTGAGGCAGCAGCAGATTCCACTGTTGTTGCAGAATGCATTAAACAAAATGGAATGTGTTTCTATATATTACAACAGAGAGAAATGCAAAACGGTACATTTAGGCCAGAAAACCCAAATGCACAGGTATAGGATGAGGGATACTTGGCTCAGCAGCAGTTCATATGAAAAGGACCTTATTGTTGGTCATAAGTTGAACATGAACTAGCAGTGTGATGCTGCAGCAAAGAAGGCAAATGACTATCTTAGCCTGCATTAATAGAAGCACAGTTTCCCTGTCAAGGGAAGTAACAGTCCCACTATGTTCTGTGCTGGTCAGGCCTCACCTGGAGTACTGTGTCCAGTTCTGCGCACCTCATTTTAAGAAGGATACAGGCAAGTTGCAGTGAGTTCAGAGTTCAGGGCAATGAAGATGATAAGAGCGAGGGAGAACAAACCATATGAGGAAAGGTTGAAAGAGCTGGACTTGTTCAGGTTGGTGAAGAGAAGACTGAAGGGGTGACAGGATTGCAGTCTTTAAATACCTCAAGGGCTGCTGCAAGACGAGGGGCCAGGTGTGTTCTCTACTGCCCACAGGAATGTGAGTGAATTTTGGGCACAGTTGAAGATTCTGCCAAATGGGGACATGCAGCTTTTGTAACCTTGCTTTGGGGTCTGCTTTGTCCCTCCTTCCAGCAAGCAGGAGACTTCATCTGTACTGTGTACCTGGAGGAGAAGAAGACGGAAACAGAACAACATATCAAGGTACGGAGAGCAAGAAGGCAGAGGAATTTGGAGAACTGGACAGTACAAGGAGAGAACACAGTGTAGCCCAGGTGTCCCATAACGGGGGTGGGATGGGAGTCCTGTCTCCCTCCGATGTGGTCTGCCCAGAAGCCCTCCCCCATTTTTTAATAATAGTTTATTTTATTTACTTTATATGCTGCTTTCCTCCCTGAGTGACACCCAAGTCGGCTTGCAAAAGAAATCAAAACTGGACAATACAATTTTAAAAACAATTAAAATCATCTCATTAAAATAGTAAACAGTTATTTCAAAAACATACAAAAAGTTTTTTTTGAAAATCACAAACCCTCATTAGAAGCCTCCCTGCTTACACATTAAAAGCTTTCTTAAACAAAAAGGTCTTTGCCTGCTGGCGAAAGGAATGCAGAGGGAGGGTCAACCAAGCCTCTTGTGAGAGGGATCCTGGAGCCAAGGAGCAGACACTGGGAAGGGCCTGTCTCCTGTGTCCTCACCCACTGAGACTGTGATTATGGTGGGAATGAGAGAAAGTCCTCCTCTTGAATTTTAGAATTCTTGAGCTGGAAGAGGCCCCAAGGGCTGTCCATTCCCACCTCATTCTGACACAGAGGAAGACACAGTCAAAGCACTCCCAACAGAGGTCCACCCAGCCTCTCTTTAAAACCCTCCAAAGAAGGAAGGAGACTCCACCACACTCCATGGAAGCAGCAGCGTATTCGGCTGTCAAGTTGCTCTTACTGTCGGGAAGTTCTTCCTAATATCTAGGTCAAATCTCTTTTCCTGAGGTTTGAATCCGTTGCTCCAGGTACTAGTCTCTGGAGGAGCAGAAAACAAGCTTCCCCCGTATTCCATAGGACATCCTTTCAAATATTCAGACATGGCTGCCATGTTGCCTTCTCCTCTGCAGGCTAAACATCCCCAACTCCCTGAGCTACTCCTCACAGGGCTTCATGGTTTCCAGCCTTCCACCATTTTGGTTGCCATCCTCTGGACATGTTCCACATCTTAAAACTTTGTAGATTGTAAAACTTTGTCCAGTTCGCATAGGAAGATAACAGTGTTTCAGACATTGGACCATGTGGACCTAAGCTGTATAGGGCTTTATAGATCATGGCTAGTACTTTGAATTAAAAAATTACTCAAAAAAGTAACCACACACTCTCTGTGAGATGTGAAGGGATAGTTCAGCTGTGTTTTCTCTCCCCCACAATGTGATTTAGGACTAGGAAGATGCTTTCTTGAAAACTGGTTTAACAGTGGTCCCTTTGGGCTTATATTCCATCAGGAGAGGGGAGGTTTACAAACATAGTGAAACAGCCCTCCATGTTTCTAAAGAGTGTGGGGATGTTTTTGAGTAATAGGCGTGTGGAGACAGAGTCAAATGTCAAAAGGTGTGTGGAGACAGAGTCAAATTTTTGGTATTTTTGGTATTTAAATCAGTCAGTTATGCAGCTGTCCAGGGCCTTTTCCACACTAGCCTGTTATAGCGCGATGATTCCACTTTCAACATCCTCTGGAATCCGGCCGGCCCCTCCCGAAACTGCAAACCCCAGGATTCCAGAGGATGTTGAAAGTGGAATCATCGCGCTATAACAAGCTAGTGCGGAAATGGCCCAGGTGTTGTGTTTGACTGCAGTTCCTATCAGCCCTAGCCAGCATTGCCAGCAGTGAGAATGCTAGGAGCTGAAGTCCAATAACATCTGGAGAGCTGCAGGATCCCCATTTTTCTTTTATTACATGTGCATGCATATGCAACTGTCAGAATGCTTCCACAAAGGCTACAAAGGGGACCAGATCTTGGAAAAGTTACATTTCTGGGCTACAGCTCCTACAACCACACAACCAGCAACACCAGAAAAGTAACTTTTTCAAGCTCTATGCAAGATGCAAGCGTAGTTGTAGTTACCCAGCAAGCACAGTATTCAGAGGCATATGGAGTTCTTGCATTTGGCCCCTGTGTGGAACAGAAAGTCAGGCCAGCTGAGCCTGAGGTCTGACGAAATGCCATGAGGCCAGAGCTGACTTTCAGGTCTCTGCCCCTTCCAGGTTCCTGCCACAATGACAGCAGAGGAGCTGGTTTTTGAAATCCTGGACCGGAGGAAAATCGTCATGAAGGAGAAGGACTACTGGAGCTGCTTTGAAGTGAATGAACGGGAGGAAGCAGGTCAGTCATTAAGGGGGAAAAGGGCCCAGAAACAGCTTCAACTGGCTGGGTGCTCATGGCTTCCTTCTCTGCGCTGAGCTGCCCAGGGCTGAGAGAGACAGCTCATGAGGGATGTGATTCTTTGCTAACTTTCTTCTTGAAGGAAGAAATGAGTAATTTTTGCAAGTTTTTTCGTGTTGTGAGAAAGCCTTTGAAAACTGCACAGTTTGTTCTTTTTAATGAGGGCATGGTTATCAAAATTGTAGATGACACCAAATGAGGAGGGCTAGCTAATACCCCAAAGGACAGGATGAGAATTCAAAATGGGCGTAACAGATTAGACAGCTGGGCCAAAATTAACAAAATGGATTTCAATAGGAAGTAATGTAAGGTACTGCACTAGGGCATTAAAAATGAAATGCAGAGATATAATATGGGTGATACCCGGTTGGACTACAGTACATGTGAAAGGGATCATAGAATCATAGAAATGTAGAGTTGGAAGAGACTCCTGGGGCCATCCAGTCCAACCCCCTGCCATGCAGGAACACCCTCAAAGCACTCCCTTTGACAGATGGCCATCCAGCCTCTGCTTAAAAACCTCCAAAGAAGGAGACTCCACTACACTCCAAGGCAGCAGATTCCACTGCCGGACAGCCCTGACTGTCTGGAAGTTCTTCCTGAGGTTCAGGTGGAATCTCCTTTCCTGCAGCTTGAATCTAGGAATCTTAGTAGACCACCAGCTAAACATGAGTCAGTGAAGCGGTAGCTAAAAAAGCCAATGCAATTCTGGGCTGCATCAGTAGGAGTCTAGTGTCTTGGTCAAGGGAAGTGATGATACCGCTCTGTTCTGCTTCGGCCAGACCCCACCTGGAAGAATCCTGTGTCCAGTTCTGGGCCCCACAGTTCAGGAAGGATATGGACAACCTGAACAGGTCCAGAGGAGAGCAACCAAAATGGTAGAGGTCCTGGAAACCATGAAACCGTACGAGGACATACTTAGGGAGCTGGGAAGGTTTAGCCTGGAGAGGAGAAGGTGACACGATAGGGTAGAATCATCGAGTTGCAGCACCTTGGCTTTTCCGGCTGACCTGCGCTGTATAATTTAGCACCAAACCGCAGTTCTTATCCAGTCAAGGGAGTGTTGCCTCCCCGTTCCTCTTGTCTCACCCTCACCGCTTTCTTTCCACGTGCAGAGCGGCCCTTGCACTACAGGGAGAAGGTCCTTCCCCTCCTGCACAGCCTAGGAAAGGACAGCTACCTGGTGGTGAAGCGCCAGCTGTCTATGGAGAACATGTTGCTCTATCTAGGTAAGTAGCTGGTGGTCTCTCTTCCACCAAATGTGGGGGCTGCAGCAAAGGAGGCTCTGCGATACTTGTTGCCAGGATGTGTATTATAGGGCCTTTGCCACCAAGCAGATGGGTTCTGCAGTCAAAGGTTAACCTGGCCAAAGGTTAAAGAGCTGTTCAGTGGAATAAAAAGATTTGTTTTGCATTCAGTGCACCCTTTTTTTATGCGTTGTGAAATTGACTTCAACACATGGCAACCCCATCACAGGATTTTGTTGGCAAGATCTCTTCAGAGGAGGCTGCTGTGGGCCTTCTTAAAGGCTAAGAGAATGTGACTTGGCCAAAGTCACTTGATCAGCTTTCCATAGCTGAGCAGGGGCTTGAATCCTACTTTTTTGAATTCCTAGTCCAACACCCAAACTACTCTATTGTGATGACTTTCAAGAGTTCCTCAGAGCAGATTTGCTATTGCCTTCCTCCTAAGGCAGAGAGAGTGTAATTTGTTCAAGGTCACACAGTGGGTTTCCATGGCCCAATGTGGATTTGCACCCTGGACTCCCAGAATCCTAGTCCCATATTCCAAATTGCTATACCACTCTGGTTGTAGCAAGCCTCTCCTAGGGTTTTCTTGGCCAAATTTATTCAGAGGAGGGTTTGCTGTTGTATTCCTCTGAGGTTGAGAGAGTGGGACTTGCCCAACTGACCCAGGGCGTTTCCATGGATGAGCAGGGGTTTGGACTCTGGTCTCTCAGAGTTGTAGTCCAGCATTCAGACCATTACACCATGCTGGCTCTCAAAGTTCCTTCAGAGGAGGTCTGCCTTGGCCTTCTTCTGAGGCTGAGAGAGTGTGACTTGGCTGTCATGTTTCTTCTTAGCCTTCTGTTCTCCAGGCTAAACATACCCACCCCCTAAGTCAGAGGGTTTCATGGTTTCCAGTCCATTAGGCCTGGGTGGAGTTTCTGGGAACTGTAGTCCAAAATAAACTAAATTTTCCAAGCTATACCTCCATTCAAGTACACATCAGACAAGGGAAGTGCATCATGGGAAGTTATGGGGGCAAGACCTTTTCTCCTTTGGCACCCAAGATTTCTAATGACCACCCCTGAGAGGCCTGCTTGGCATTGGCACTGGCTCTTCATCCTTTGACCTGTTAACAGTACAGACCAGACTTCCCGGTAGCCTAACTTCTCTCTCCTCCAAATGGTGACCACACCCTAAGCATGGTAACCGTTGGCCACTCCCCCACTCTTTACATTTTTATTCATGAAATCAATTTTGAGTACAGGTTGAATATCCCTTATCTGACATCTGAAATGCCCCAAAATCCAAAACTTTTGAAAAACAGCAAGCAGTCTTCTTCCTGTAGGGAGCATGAGGGAATTACAGAGGCTCACTTGCAAAGGCATGTGTTGTCCCAGGGGTGCCCCTGTAATTCGCTCATGTTCCCTACAGGAAGAAGAGGAGAAGAACTGAGAAGAGGACAGACCCTGCATCAAAGAACTGTAAAGAATCTTCCTAAGTATATGCAAATATCCCAAAATCTGAAAAAAATCTGAAACACCAAGGATTTCAGAGAAGGGATATCAGCCTGTAATTGCTAGTCGACAGTTGCCGTTTCTTCTCGTGTGTTTGTGAGAAAGCCACCCTCCGACATCCTTTTGTTCTTCCCCAGCCAGCAAGGTGGGCGAGAGCAAACATGGGATGATGAAGTTCAGG